>WOXC01005623.1:0-22126 GCA_011680675.1 Gymnobelideus leadbeateri | reverse complement strand
GTCAATATTCCTTCATTGGATCCACCCTTCAATGCAAGAAGATGGCTACCATGTCTCCACTCAGTCTCCTCTTTTCCATCACAACTAAGCAGCTCAAGTTTCATGAGCAACCCTTAGTTTCTTCACTATGCCTGTCACCTAAACTTACTTCCAAAAATGTAAATACCAAAGGCGAATGTGTTAGCTGAGATGTCTGAGCAAGACAGAGTGCAGAATGACTAACTATTCTTATCCTGGACCTATACTTAATGCACATATGATGGATTTTGAAAAAAAAATTCACAAAGTAGAGAAAGTCTATTAGCATGTTTTGGAGATTGATGAGAATGTATGGTTGGATTGAGAAAAGCACTGGTTGAAAAAGTCCATTTATTAGTAAGATTGCAGAACTGTGGGAGTATTGGACTAATTTTGAATCAGCATTGTTTATTGTCAAATCACTCTGTTGACTCATGTTGAACTTATCGTCCATGAAAACCACCAGATCTTTTCCTCATAAACAGTTTCTAGCTATCTTCCCCCCTTATACTTATGAAGTTGATTTTTCTAAAACAAAAAGAAGAGGAAATGTGGTCCAGTGGAAAGTGTTGTATTTGGACTTGAAGGATTTCAGTTCAAGTCCTCACTCTAATATATACTATGTTTGTGACCTTGGACAAATTATTGAACCTCTCTGGGCTCCTTTTCCTCAACTATAAAATAAGGTGGTTGGGATAGATGACCTCTAAGGTTCTTTCCAGCCCTAAATCTATGCTCCTGTTACTTTATACTAATACATTTCAATTTATTACTGGATCTGTGATTTTGTTATTGAGGAAACTTTCACCATTGCATATTACAACCTTTCACACTCTCTAATACTATATTATTATTCTCAATTCATCAAGAATCTCTGATATAGTTAGTAAGGGGACTTCCTCCATGAAAGTAGGTTTCAAACTATTGATACCTTAGTATAAAAGTTTTGGCTGAGGATCAGAGATATGATTTTTCTATGGTCAGACATTAGTCTGAGGTGAAACTTAAGTCCAAAATTTCCTGACTCTAAGTCTATCATTTTAGACACTGCTATGCCACATCTCCATTATTGTGAATGCCCTTCCACAAATCCCTAGAGGATTTACAAAATATTCTAAATGCTTTCTTCCAGGTATTTTATTTTTCTATAGATACGCAAGAGTACTTGAACTGCATGACCACCCCAGCTTTTTTGACGCCATGTTTTCTAGATCAGAAATTTAATGTTACTTTATTCAAGCCACCAACATTTCAAGCAAGAGTCTTCTTATGCCCATTTTCTATTTTTTATTGACCTTTGCATAACTTGCGATTCTTATTCTTTTGAGGTTATACTGATCTTTTATTTGTGGCCATTCATGACCACCAGAAGTATTTTCGTGCTGAAAAATAGGTTTGTTTATGAGGGAATAGCTTATAATCATCAAAACACTGCACAATCATTATTTTGATCCTTAAATTTTTAAAATTGACATTCTTTGGTTACAAAAATTTTGAAGATATTCTCTCTGGGATTGAGCCCTTTCTTGTACCAAAGAGCCCTACCTCCCCCCAGCAAAAGAGGAACCATCAATACTGTAACTATATCAGAAAATGTATCCAACTTTCTTTCTTTGTAATCTTCCTTCCTCCCCTATCCCCCCTCCCAAGAAGAAAAAAGTGTAACCAGATAAGAATTGAATAGTGTGGCCTTCTCTTTTTTGTCTATTATTATCATATCATCAACTATTAAACAGAATTACAAGTTGAAGCAGCATGATGGCGCTGTGGGTAGTGCTATATCTGGAATCAGAAACACCTGAATTCAAGTCCAACCTCAGATGCTTACTAGCTACATAACCCTGGACAAGTCACTTAATCTGTCTGTCTCAGTTTCCTCAAAGGTAAAATGGGGATAATTATACCCCTACATTCTAGGTCTGTTGTGAAGATTAAGTGAGATGATATTTTTTGAAGTGTTTAGCACTGTATCTGGCACATATTAGGACAGGTAACTAATGCATGTTTTCTTCTTTTCTTTTTTTTTTGTATTCATATGTCCATACACCCTTCTTGAATTATTTTCATAATGAGAAAGGTTTCATCAGACACAGTTATTGTTTTTCCATGTAGGAATGTAAATAGGTCAACTTTGATAGGTTCCTTTTGATTTCTTTTTCCTGATTACCTTCTCAAGCATCTCTTGCTTCTTGTGTCTGAATGTCGAATTTTCTATTCAACTCTGGTTTTTTCCTCAAGAATGCTTGAAAGTCCTCTATTCCACTGAATGACCATATTTTCCCCTGAAACAAGATACTCAGTTTTGCTGGGTAGGTGACCCTTGGCTTCAATTCCAGCTCTTTTGCCCTCTGGAACATCATATTCCATGCCCTTCGATCCCTCAATGTAGAAGCTGCCAGGTCCTGTGCTATTCTGATTGTGTTTCCACAATATTGGAACTGTTTCTTCCTGGCTGCTTGTAGTATTTTCTCCTTGATCTGGGAGTTCTGGAACCTGGCTATAATATTCCTAAGAGTTTTCTTTTTGGGATCCTTTTCAGGAGGCGATCAGTGGATTCTTTCAACCTCTATTTCCCCCTCTGGGTCTAAAACATCAGGGCAATTTTCCTTGAGAATTTCTTGAAGGATGATTTCTAGGTTCTTTCTTTGATCATGGCTTTCAGGTAGTCCAATAATTTTTAAATTATCTCTCCTGGATCTATTTTCCAGGTCAGTGGTTTTTCCCATGGGATATTTCACATTGCCTTCTATTCTTTCATTTGTTTGGATCTGTTTAAGAGCATCTTGATTTCTCCTAAAGTCACTAGCTTCCATTTGCTCCAATCTAATTCTGAAGGAATGATTCTCCTCAGTGAGCTTTTGAGATTCTTTTTCCATCTGGCAAATTTGGCTTTTTAAGGCATTCTTCTTCTCATTGCCTTTCTGAGCCTCTTTTGCCATTTGAGTTAGTCTATTTTTAAGGTGTTATTTTCCTCAGTCAGGATGTTGACTGTCATTTCATACTTTTCTTGCATCTTTCTCATTTCTCTTCCCAGTTTTTCCCCCAGTTCTCTTATCTGCTTCTTAAGGTCCTCTATGGCCTGTAGCCAGCTTGTATTTTCGTTTGGGGCTTTTGGTGTAGGAGTTTTGACCTCACAGTCCTCTTCTTGTTCCATGCTTTGATCCTCTTTGCCCCCCAAATAGGAGTCTAAAGTTGCATTGTTCTGCACAACTTCTGGAGGTTGGGTGGTTTCTGTAAAGCCTCCACCCACTCTGGCAAATTGGATACCTACCCCAGGCCTCCCCCCAAGACCACAATCCAGATCCAAGCAGGTTAAAGCAAGAGTGATTAACCCCCAGACTGATTGCTGGATCTCTGTACAGTTCTCAGACCAGGGGCTGGAGCTGCCACTGATGCTGCAAAATGGCCTCTGTGCCACCTTTCCTCAGCAGCTTTTCCAGCCCAGGGGAGGAAGCCAACGCGTTCCCCAAATACTGGTCCCAAAGTCCATAGGGCACTAACCTCTCACTTTGTCCTAGGCATATCTGTGCTGATAATTCTGGAATCGCCACAGCTGCTGGTGTTCTGGGGTCTCTCCAGCCGGCTGCTGGCCTGGTAACCCTGGGGCTAGAACCATGGTTCATGCGGGCCTGGGCTCGGCTCCCAGCTCGCTGTGCTGCTGCCTCTCAGAGCACTGTGCTAGCCACTCCCTGCAGGGCTGCTGGGCTGTCCTCAGCAAGAGGTTAGCTTTTCTGTTTCGTTCTGTGGGTTCTGGGGCTCCAGAAGTTGTTTCAATTCCCCTTTTACATTGTTTGGAGGTGGTGTGGGGCAGAGCACCTTGGAAGTTCTGTTTCTATTCTACCATCTTGGCTCCGCCTACCGTTTTCTTCTTTTCTATAAGCAAAGAATATATTTACTCTTTGAATCTTTTTTTCTCTCACTATGTATAATACATGTATTTTGTTGTACTTAGCATCTGTCATCAACCTCAGCTCCTTCTGAACTTTAGCATTTCTGACAATATCTTTTACATGTCTGTGCCATGCTCTTATCTTTTGTTACCTAGCCTCATTTCCATCTTTTGCATGTTTGTTTTTGTAATTTAAATCAGTTGGTGAGTTACCTGTGCACCTACACTTGTATCTTCACACAAATTCCATCCCCTCTCTTTTTTGGAATTATTTTTCTTTGTGACTTGAGCATCTCTCATTCCTCCAGTGCTGATTTTTGCTGAAGCATTTTCCTCCCTGACATCCTAGTTATCTTTCCTCTGAAATCTGCTTTCCCCAAATCTAGGGTTCATGTAAGACTATACCATGTTAGATTTCCTCTCCTTTGTTAAAAACTTTAGGATGAGTAGTCACTTCTCTCTAAGTTTCCCACCACCTGTACCCTAGCAACATATTCTTCCTTGTTTTTTTGTTTTGTTTTGTTTTGTTTTTTGCCTTTTGGAGGGAGGGCAATTGGGTTTAAGTAACTTGCCCAAGGTCACACAGCTAGGTTTTTGTTTGTGTGTGCGTTAAGTGTCTGAGGCCAGATCTGAACTCAGGTCCTTCTGACTCCAGGGCCGAAGTTCTACTCACTGTGCCACCTGACTGCCCCCATATTCTTCCTTGTTAGTAAGAATTAGATTCAGAACAGAATTTCCTCTTGATAGCTCCTCCAATTTTTGAAGGATGAAATGATCACAAAGGCAAATCAGGAAGTTATTTGCTGCTCTGATTTTGGAAAAGAGCTCTAGCAGATGGTTGACTAATTAAAGTTTCTCATCCCTATAATATCATGCCTCTGTGTCAAACTTGAGATCTATTTTCCAAACTCCTCACCTATTTCTTCTTTTTGTCCAAATTTTCCTGTAAATTCCAGTGATAAAACACTTCTGTTTTCACCTTCTTTGATCTTCACCAAAATACTTAAAAAAAAAAACATCATGTTTTCCTCTACAAGTTCCTGGATTTTCTCACATTATACATTAGATATTCTTATATACATTCTTAATATATAATACATTCTTAAAATATAATGCTATTACCTTTTTACATATCCTATTTATTTTGAGTAAAATATGTCCAACATCTGAGCTATCATCCAGTTTTAACTTTTGTCCCATCCAACAAATCTCAGTGACATTTAGAAGGTCAAATTTGCCCCCTTTAATTAGGATCTTTTGTTAGTCTTGTATGATGTCTAAACTTAGGATGTTTAAGTCATAGTCTGGCTGCTTGTAGCATTTTTTATTTGACTCAGAATTTCTGGATTTTGGCTATAATGCTCCATGGATTTTCAATTTGGAATTTTAAAAATGATGTTATCTGTGAGCTCTTTTTATTTTTACTTTGCCTTCTGGTTCTACAAGAATTAAGCAATTTTCTTTTAAGATTTCTTGAAATGTGTGATAGTTTATTTTTTTTTTTTGGTCATGGCTTTCAGGTAGTCAATTGATTCTTAAATTATCTTTCATTAATCTACATTTCAAGTCAATTAATTTTTCTATGAAATAATTTAACTTTTCTATTTTTCTAGTCTTTAAACTTTATTTAAATATTTCTTTTTGTATCAGAATTCATTAAGTACTATTTGGTTCATTCTAATTTTTGTGATTTTGGGGGGATAAGATTTTGCAACTATCAATTTTCTTTTGGATACTTTCTTCTATCAATCTCATTTCTTTTCCTGTTTTTCTTTGAGTTCTCTTTCTTGATTTTTCAAATATTTTAAACTCTTCTTTTACTTATTGCTTCTTTTTCCTCCAGGCATTCTAGTTGAACTTGTGTCCAAGCTATTTTTAAAAATTTGTTTTAGATATTTGGAGTTCCCTTCTTCTGGAATTGTCTTGGTTAAAATAATAGCTCTTTATGGCAGATTTGTTGTTGTTGTTGTTGTTGTTGTTGTTGTTGTTCTTCTTCTTCTTCTTCTTCTTCTTCTCCATCTTCTTCTTCTTCTTCTCCTCCTCCTCCTCCTCCTTCTTCTTCTTCTTCTTCTCCTTCTCCTCCTCCTCCTTCTCTTCTTGAGTTCAGACTTTATGTTGGGACTGGACTCTGTATACTTTTAGAGAGAATATCTGCATGAGTTTGTGTCCTCTACGCTTTTCTCCTGATTTCTTGGGGGCATTGGATGTTGTATTATTCCAGTATCTCAGGGATAGCTCAGGCTAATGACCTGCAATCTTTCTGTGCTCCCAAAGTAATTTGATCCAGGGCAAAGTCTGATCACTGCTGTCCTCTTCTGGGCTCTGTTAAGTTAACTTGAGTTTTTCCCTACAGCAACCGATCTATAGATATTGCCCATTACTGAGGTTTTAGTAAATTATTGCTGGACCCCAGTTATCATCAGCTAGGTGGAAAGTTTTGAGGGTTCACCAGGAGAGAACTGTAGGACTCCCTTTGGTTTGGGATTTCTACACTGATTATTCCCCTGAGGGCTTCAGACTGGGCCAGAATATGTAACTGAGACTTTGTTCCATTTCTGAGGTCAGAGCTGCATACCTGCTACTTGCTTTTGAACCTTCTCCTCAGTCAATATCCAGTCTAGGGCTATACCCTACTCCTTACCCTGAAACACCATAACTAGATACTTGTCCCTTCTCAGTCCTCCCTGGATCTACAACCCAGAACTGAGTAGCAAGCAATAGTGCTGCCAGTTGATACATGTTCTTTCACTTTATGCAAGGTTGGGACCATTTGTGTGATGTGGAACTTCTTTCCCTAGCTTCTGTCCTCCATCAATTTGTGCATTAGAATATTTTGTGTAGTTCACTCCTGGCTAGATCTGTCTGCTGCATCCATAGACCTCTCCGCCTGCCTCCCTGTACTGACCTTAGCAGGAAAATTTCTAATTGTGATTTCCCCCCTTCAATTTCCCCATCGGGACTTGACCTGGGGTAAATTCTAGATTTTGTGGAGGAGTAAGGGTGGGGATATAAGCTCTACTTTTTTTTCCTGGCATCTCCCCATCTTGCCTCTGCCTCTCCTTAACAAATTCATACTTATTCATTCATTCAATATTCTACCTTTCCAGACTTATATTACTACCCTTCATGGACTCCATGCTTTAGCTAAGCTCTTCTCTATGTCTGAAATATATTCCCTCCTTTTTTTGGCTGCTTACTACTGACCTGATTTTAAAATTTCAACTCAAATACCACCTCCTTCATGAAGTCTTTTAAAAATTATCTTCAGGGGGCGGCTAGGTGGCGCAGTGAGTAGAGTGTTGGCCCTGGAGTCAGAAGGACCTGAGTTCGGATCCAACCTCAGACACTTAATGCACATACAAACAAACAAACAAACAAAAAAAAAAAACCTAGCCGTGTGACCTTGGGCAAGTTACTTAATCCCAATTGCCCTCCAAAAAAAAAAAAGCAAAAAAAAAAATTATCTTCAGTTCATAACTACCTTCCTCTTAGACCTCACAAAGCTTTGTGTTTTGTACCTTTGTAACTCACCTATCATGTAATTGTGTGTTATAGTTATTTGTTTTTGTCTTGTCCTTTTATCATGTTCTGTGAAGTCAAGGAGGCTGATTCAAATTAATTTTGTGTCTTCCCCATTGCCTAGCATCAGGCTATGCATACAGTAGGTACAAAATAAATTTAAAAATAATTAATTAATTGATGCATAATTGAAGGTTCTATTTTCTATTACTCCAATCTAAAATACCTATCCTGTGAGCTGGTATTTAAATGTTCTAACTCTAATTTTAAATCTATGACAAATAATGAATGCTTTTATTTACAGTCTTTCCTGAAGTTTGGTAGGTTAGTAAAGGAACCAGAATTGTAAACTAAAAATTGACTATACACACTTTGCAGGATGTGTATAAAGTTTAGTTATTATTATTATTTAATTATATTCTTAGAACTTAAATAAAATCTTTAATTTTGATTACTGTTATGCCAAGAGTAGACTGATATAGAAAGCATGTATATTGTGTGTAGACCTCAATTCCCATTAAATACTTAGTCTCTAATCAACATGCCTGTAGAACACATGGCTTATATCATCATCTGGAAGTCAATAAAGAGAAACATCTATGGGAACTCTTTGCTAAGAGATGTGCTAACAAAAACATGAAGGCCCACCTGAAAGTGCAGAATCTCCCTCCTAAAACTTTGATTTTAACCTTCACATGTCCATTCATACCATGTACTGTATGGGTCATTGGGCCCAAACCACATGGTGTTCAGGGGATTTGAGATTATCAAAAGAGCATCTGGAAGATGCAAAAGGATGATGAGAATTCCATATGATGCCAATCCAGGAACATTGGTATGGTTCCTTCAGAGATACGTGTACTCGTTGAAATAGCATTTGTATCCAAGTGTGTTAAGACTGTCTTTATTGACTTTCCATGTTGCCTTTTCTCTGGATGTGATTTAAGAATTGTCTCTTTTATTCCAACCACACGATGAAATTTATGGTGTCAGACACTGGCCTTTCCTATTTCCTATCTATGCCTATGTACATGCAAGCAAAAAAAAAAAACCCACCAGAAGAGATATAAAAACAGATCAAGAGGTAGTGCCAAGTTAAAAGTTTAGATATTTAATTCAGATGAAGTCTTTCTAATTTAGGAGATCATGAGGAATATTTTGAGGTCATTCTGCTTACATTTTGAGCAATTTTCCAGGCCAGGGCTAGGGAAGATAATTTTCTTTTGAGGTTCCTTAAGAGAATGAATATGAATTTTTTAAAAGCATATATAGGTTAAGTTCTGATTAAGAATGACCTGGGACTGAATTCTTCTACTGAAAGTTTTGTTGTGTCCTCACTATGACTTTTAGGGACAATGTGGAATACTAGATGGAATTCTAGATTTGGAGTCAGGAGAGACCATAGCTCTAATCTAAGATCTGACATGAAATGGCTTATCAAATATGGGCAAGTCATCTCTGGGGAACCAAGATGGTGGAGTAAAAGCAAGGACTTTCTTGAGATCTCCCCCAAACTCCTCCAGATACCTGTAAAAATTACTTTAAAGAAATTCTAGACCTGCGGAACCCACAAAATGATGGAGAAAAACAAATCTCCAACTCAAGAAAGCCTGGAAGGTCAACAGGAAGGGTCTATCACACTGGGAGCAGAGTGCATTCTCATGAGGGTTGCATTGGTATAGATAGGTCTGGAGCCTCAGGTCTCAGGAGACTGAATCACTGGTAGCTGTGGTGGTTTCTAGACGTTTTGACCCATAAACACCGAAGACAGCATAGAAGGTCAGTAAGAAAACTCTATCAGACCTGGGTGACAGAGGCATGGTCTGGCCGATCCCCTGGGGGGTAAAGGTGGTGGTGGGTGGAGTCAGCAGCAACAGCAGCAGCAGCTGCTTCTGGAGCTCCTGGCCCTTAGACTGTGTGGGGATTGAGTGACTGAGCAGAGGCAATTGCAGGGATCTCTTTGCTGACACTAAGAAAGGATTCTCTTGTTTTGCCCTGCTGGGATCTGGGTTGCATTCCTGGGTGGCAGTCCTGGGGTGAGGAGGAGCACTGGTGTGTTTGAGCTTGTGGTGCAGTGGAGGGAAAATCCTTCTCACAGTTCCAAGGCAGAAAAAATTGCTTGTGGTCACTCACAGAGCAGAGCACAGGCCAGGAAAAGAGTAAAGACCCCTCCTTTGATTATACCTTGGAAGAACTTAAATTTTACAGGGCCCTAGAAGTATCTGAAAACAGCTGCACAAAATCCCTGAAGTTTGGGACAGGGCATACTACACACTGAAAGCAGAATCCTACTTTAATAAAGAGTTAGAAAGTCAAGTATTTGGGTGGGAAAAGGAGCAAACAAGGTAAATATGGGCAAATCACTTCATTTCTTTAACTCAGTTTCCTCATCTGTAAAATTTGAACAATGGTACCTCTACCATTGCTACCTACATAACACATAAACACACAAATCCATACCTACACACCTTTCTCCCTATTACACACACACATAAATATCTAAATATGTACATGTGTATATGTATATGTATGCATATGTATATATATATATATATATTTGCAAACCTTAGAGAGCTATATAAATGCAAGTTATTATTATTAGAAGCTTGGATCTGAACTGTGGCTGAAATAATTGGGCCCCATATTCTTTGGTATTGCTTTGTCCACTTGGGGTTGGAGGGGGATAATTGAGATATCAGGAAAGTTTTCTGCATGAGGGAATAGAGTTTGGAAAGAAATATTAAAGAGAGGGATTATTCTCCCAATGCTCTTCACTGCTGTTTTCTCCAGAAAGAAAGAAATAGGGAATAGTTAGACCTTGAAGGTTAAAACAAAAACTTCAGCTGCTAGAGGCTGCATTTGCTTACCCTTCTCGTTCCTTTCCTTTGGCTCTTGGAGACATTATTTGATTGGGTGCAACAATAAGTAAGGCATCCTAGAAGCTTTGTGAATGGAAACACTTTCTATAAGAGGACAAAATGTAATCATTTAGGAAGAAAGGGAAATGGTAATTCTTTTGTTTTACTTTATAAATTAATTTATTTATTTTTAGTTTTCAACATTAATTTCCACAAGATTTTGAGTTACAAAATTTTTTCCCCATCTTTCCCCTCCCCCTCCCCAAAATAGCAAGCCTACTTAATATCCCTTCCCCCAATCTGTTCTCTCTTATATCCTCCCCCATCACCCCTACCTTTCTAATAGGGCAAGATGGATTTCTATACCCCAGTGTCTGTATATCTTATTTCCCAGTTGCATGTAAAAAACATTTTTTAAACATTTGTTTTTAAAACTTTGTTACATATTTTTCCCTTCTTGCCTCCTCACCTGCCCCAACTGGGAAGAGCAATTCAACATAGGTTGTACATGTGCAGATACCCCAATCATTTCCATAGCAGTTATATTGTGAAAGACTATATTTCCCTCCACCCTATCCCACCCCCGACTTATTCTATTTTCTCCTTTGACCCTATACCTTTTCAAAAATGTTTGCTTCTAACTACCCTCTCCCCCAATCTACTCTCCAATCTGTCATCCCCCCCTTATCACCTAACCCACTATTTTCCTGTAGGGTATGATACCCAACTGCGTGTGTATGTTATTCCCTCCTTAAGCCAAATTCAATGAGAATAAGGTTGTCCCATTCCCTTTCACCTTCCTGCTCTTCCCCTCCATTATAATAGTTTTCTCTTGCCTCTTTTATGACATAATTTACCCTAGTCTATGTCTCCCTTTCTCCTTTTCCCAATAATTTCCTCTCTCACATCTTAATTTTATTTTATTTTATTTTATTTTCCAATCTGCCATAATTTTATTGTAACAGAGAAAGCAGGCTGCATAAAGGCCTACGTGATTACAATGGAGGGTGGTCTTTTCCAGGCTGAAGTCTGAACTTGGCTACAACACAGAGAAGCTTACAACCACAGCTCAAAATACTCATCTCCCGGACTAGAGGGGGCGGAGCCAAGATGGCGGAGTAGAAACAGCTCGTCCAAGCCTCTCTGCCCCCAGATTCTCCACAAACTATGTAAAAAAGGACTGTGAACAACTTCTGGAGCCCCAGCACCCACAGAACGACACAGAGGAGCTAACCTCCCGCTGAGGACAGCCCAGCACCCTGCAGGAAGGACCAGCGCAGTGGTCTGGGAGCCGGCAGCGCGCAGAGCGCAGGAGCCGAGCCGAGCCCAGGTCCGCGTGAGCCGAGGTTTTAGCCCCAGGGCGGGAGGGCCAGCAGCCGGCTGGAGGAACCCCAGAACACCAGGAACTGTAGAGACGCCAGAATTATCAACATAGACTTGCCTAGGACAAAGTAAGAGGTTAGTGTCCTATGGACTTTGGGACCTGTATTTGGGGAATGCGTCAGCTCCCTCCCTGGGGGCTAGAAGCCGCTGAGGAGACACGCCATTTTGTAGTTTTCAGAGGCATTTCCGGCTCCCAGCCTACAAATCGTGGGGAGATCCAGCGATCAGTCTTGGGGGTAATCGCTCTTGCTTTAACCTCCCTGGATCTGGATTGTGATCTAGGGTGGAAGTTGTGGGTGGGTTTACAGCTTGCCAGAAACGGAAGTTGCCCCCACACGTTCGGGACGAAAATTCCTCTAGCTGGCCTTAAAGCCATAGTGTGGCAACAAGCCCAAAAGTCAAGCAATTAAGTGGCAACATGCCAAGGCAAAGGAAACAGAAAAATGCAACCCTAGACTCCTATTTTGGGGGCATAGAGCGGGAAAAGGACTGTGAGGTCAGAAGTCCTGCTCCAAAAGCCCCAGGGGAAAACATGAGCGGGTTGCAGGCCATAGAGGACCTTAAGAAGGACTTTAAAAATCAAATAAGAGAGGTGGAGGAAAAATTGGAAAGAGAAATGAGAAGGATGCAGGAAAAGTATGAAATGAAGGTCAACAGCCTGACTGAGGAAAACAACACCTTAAAAAATAGACTAACTCAAATGGCAAAGGAGGCCCAAAAGGGCAATGAGGAGAAGAATGCCTTAAAAAGTCGAATTTGCCAGATGGGAAAAAGAATCTCAAAAGTTCACTGAGGAGATTCATTCCTTCAGAGTTAGACTGGAGCAAATGGAAGCTAGTGACTTTATGAGAAATCAAGATGCTGTTAAGCAGATCCAAACAAATGAAAGATTAGAAGGCAATGTGAAGTATCTCATGGGAAAAACCACTGACCTGGAGAATAGATCCAGGAGAGACAATTTAAAAATTATTGGACTACCTGAAAGCCATGATCAAGGAAAGAACCTAGAAATCACCCTTCAGGAAATTCTCAGGGAAAACTGCCCTGATGTTTTAGATCCAGAGGGCAAAATAGAGGTTGAAAGAATCCACCGATCACCTCCTGAAAAAGATCCCAAAAAGAAAACTCCCAGAAATATTATAGCCAGGTTCCAGAATCCCCAGATCAAGGAGAAAATACTACAAGCAGCCAGGAAGAAACAATTTCAATATTGTGGAAACACAATCAGAATAGCCCAGGACCTGGCAGCTTCTACACTGAGGGATCAAAGGGCATGGAATATGATATTCCAGAGGGCAAAAGAACTGGGAATGAACCCAAGGGTCACCTACCCAGCAAAACTGAGTATTTTGTTTCAGGGGAAAATATGGTCATTCAGTGGAATAGAGGACTTTCAAGCATTCTTGAGGAAAAAACCAGAGTTGAATAGAAAATTTGACATCCAGACACAAGAAGCAAGAGATGCCTGAGAAGGTAATCAGGGAAAAGAAATCAAAAGGAACTTATCAAAGTTGAACTATTTACATTCCTATATGGAAAAGCAATAACTGTGACTGATGATATCTTTCTCACTATGAAAATAATGGAAGAAGGGTGTGTGGTCATACGAATACATATGTGAATGTGTGTGTATATGGTTACAGTTATATATGGATAGAGGGCATAGGTTGAATTTGTTGGGAAGGGAGAGTACTCAAGGGATGAAATTATGAGGTGAGAGAGGAAAGTGGCAAGAGGAGATAGGGAGAGACATGGTAGGGTAAACTATCTCATGTAGGGGAAGTGGGTGCAAAGGAGGGGGAGAATAAGGAAGGCTAAAAAGGCAAAACCACATTCACATTGAATTTGGTTCAGGGAGAAAATGACATACATACTAAATGGGATATCTCAACCTGCAGCAGGATAGGGGAAGGGGGATGAGAGGAGGGATGATGGATGGGAGGGCATCCTTGGGGTGAGGGGAGGTTGGAAGTACCCACTATAGAAGAGGGACAGGATAATGTAGGGAATGGACCAGGTGGGGGGTGGGATGAGTGGGAGGGAATTATAAGCAGCCTTGTACAATATATCTACTATGATAATGTTTTGCATAGCTAGACATGTACAACATATACTGAATTACTTATATCCAAGAAGGAATGGGTGACAAGGGAGGAAGGAAATGGATCTGAAATTCGAGGTCGTAACATTAAATGTTTCAAAATATATATAAATACTATTATTAATACTCTTTTGCCTGTAATAGGGAGATAAGATGTGCAGGCATTGGGACACAAAGATTCACCTTCCTCTAATGGAAAAGTCAAAGTGGGAGAAGGTATGGGAGAGAGCAGATTGGAGGAAGCGATATCTTGTGGGACTGCTATTCTGGGAGGTTGGGTAGGGGAATAATGGGGGGAAAATGATTGTAACTCAAAATCTGGCGGAAATGAATGATGTAAAACAGAAGTTAATAAAGTATTTGTTTAAAAAAAAAATACTCATCTCCCAGGACTGACTGCCCCATACAGACTTGTCGTAAACAGGCTATTCATTGTACAACCATGTTGCTGAGGTCTGGTAGGGAGGTGGCCTAAAGGTGACAATTAAGAACTTTACAATGATGCTGATTTTACCACATGCTCCTCCATCAGCTGCTGAGAAAGGGGAGGAGGGAACGCTCACTTCTTTAAATTATATTTTACTTAACTCTCCAAGTATATGGATCCTGATAGGAAGGGTTTGAAGGTCAAATAAAGCAGGGGGAAAGAAACTAGGGCAGATTTAATCTTTGGGTCAAAGGGAAAAGACAGCAATAAGGATAGGGGGTTGAGGGGAAAATTAAAGTCTTAGTTGTCTGATGAGTGAGAGCCACCTCCTATTTCCTGTTATTTCTTAAAGCCAAGAGGCTGCACAACAGTGGCCTCAATGGTCCAAGGTGCCTCCATCAGTCATGGGAGGACGAGAAGAGGTGGGAGTCAGAATTGGGTGAGTTTTCTTTGGAAGTTTTTAGCACCACAGAGATTTTGGTTATGTGGGCTAAGTGATATTTATTACCTAGATTAAAGCTCTTGAACAACATTGTAACGCCAGGAGATCTAAGACTGGGGGAAGGGGAAAGGGAGAGGAATTCTGGTTTTTTTGGTAGAGTTTCTGTAAACATAAAATCTTTTGGACAAGTTGTGGAGGATGGGATGGGGAGTTTGGGTTAGACCCACAAAACTCCAAACACTAGTTTCAGATGCCTTTAACCTACTCACAGGTCTTGTTCTGAGATACTTTCAATGGCTGAGCATTAAGCACTGTGGTTGAAAGGAATTCTCACCCCACTCCTATCTTCTTCACCAGCTCAATCATCTCTCTGAATCTCAAATAGCAGAGTCTGAAGGTGGGAAGTTCATCTCTGCTCCATCTCACCAGGGAGAGTTATTTGCTAACTTGGTGAATGGCATGGGCAAGGTATGCTACATTGCCCGACGTGACCCCTGCTACAGAAATGCGGCCATCTTTTGTCATGTAGATGGAGAACTCCTTGGTCAGCCGTTCCACCTGCTCAGGTTTCAGGCCTGGGAAACAAAACATGCCAATTTGGTCAGTGATGTGCTGCCAATTGTGGGAGGAGCCCTCTTTTTTGAGGTTGGAAACCAGTTGGGTCCGCATGGTAATGATTCGATCTGCCATACTTTTGATCTCTTGCAACCACTGGCTCCTCAGATCAGGACTATTCAGGATCTTGGCAGCAATCCAGGCTCCATTGAGAGGGGGGTTGGAATACATGGGACGGATCAGGATTTTAAACTGGGATTCTACCCTTTTGGCTTCATCAGCATCTTTACAAATCATGGTAAAAGCTCCCTCATGTTCACCATACAAGCCCATATTCTTGGCATATGACTGACAGAGAGAGACGTTAATGCCCTGTTCAATGAAGTGGCGAAAAGCCCAGGCATCCTTGTTGCCATCTCCACTGGCAAAGCCCTGGTATGCCATGTCAAAAAGGGCAAAGAGTTTTCTTTGCTTTACCAAGGATGCTATTTCTTTCCACTGTTCAGCATGAGAATTGACTCCAGTGGGGTTGTGAGCAGAGACATGCAGGAGGATGACACTCTGCTCTGGGATTGTTGAAATGTCTTCCAAGGCTCCGGCAAAGTCAAAGCCACAAGTCTTGGGTTGTAGTAGTGATAACCATTCAGCTGCATGCCAACATCCCTGAAGATGGGGGTGTGATTTCCCCAGGATGGTTTTGGAAGATAGACATACCGGCTGAACTTGAAGAACCGTTGCAGAAAACCGGCTCCCACTCTCAATGCCCCAGTTCCAGAAATGGTCTGTACGGTGACATATCGTTTGCTTTTCAGAACTTCGTTATTTTCACCTAGGGCCAATTCTGCTGAGGCCTTGCAGAATTCACCCAGCCCTGCAATGGGCAGGTACTCTTTGTCCATGTTCTTCCCTGCAATCTGAGCCTCTGCCTTACGGACATTTGGAAGAACATAAGGCTTCCCATTGTCATCTCGGTAGGCCCCAACTCCCAGATTCATCTTCTTGCTGTTGGTATCACTCTTAAATGCTTCTGTAACCCCCAAGATAGGGTCAGGGGGGCCCATCTCTTCATAGGTCCACCAAGAGCTTGCTCTGGCAGCGGCGGCCGCGCCGAGGCCCAGGTACAAGGAGGAGGCTCTGGAAAGCAGGCAGCAGGAGTGCAGCAGCGCCATGGCGAGCCCAGAGACGGAGAGATGCACAACTGTGGGCGAGAGGGCTGGCAGACTCGGGCACACTTAATTTTATTTTTTAGATATCATCCCTTCATATTCAACTTATCCTGTGCCCTCTGTCTATGTACGCATGACCATACATATGCCTACACTCACATATATATATTTATACCCACAAACACCCTCCTATACATACATATATATGTATGTATACATATATACACATATTACCTTCAACTATCCTCAAACTTAGAAAAGTTTTATGAGTTACAATTATCATTTTTACATGTAGGAATATAAATAGTTCAACTTTAATAAGTTCCTTATGATTTCTTTTTCCTGTTTACTTTCTCATGCTTTTCTTGCTTCTTGTATTTGAAAATCAGATTTTCTCTTCAGCTCTGTTTTTTTCATCAAGAATGCTTAAAAATCCTCTATTTCATTGAACGACCATATTTTCCCTTGTAACATTATACTCAGTTTTGTGTCCTGCTATTCTCAGTTTTAGTCCTCCCTCCTTTGAGCTATGGAATATCATATTCCAAGCCCTTCAATTCGTTAAAGTAGAAGCTGCTAGGTCTTGTGTTATTATGCTAGGTCTTAATTGTGTTTCCACAATACTCAAATTGTTTCTTCCTGACATTTTGCAGTATTTTCTCCGTGACTCAGAAATCTGGAATTTGGCTATAATATTCCTAGGAGTTTTCTTTTGGGGATCTTTTTGTTTTTCTTTTTAAATTTTTTTTATTTTAACAAATGCTTTATAAACTTATGGTTTACATCATTCATTTCCGCCAGATTTTGAGTTACAATTTTTTCTCCCATTTTTCCCCTACCCACAACCCCAGAATAGCAATCCCACAAGATATCCCTTCATCCGATGTGCTCTCTCCCATATCTTCTCCCATACCCCCTTCGACTTTGCCATTAGGGCAAGGTGAATCTCTGTGCCCCAATGCCTGCACATCTTATCTCCCTCTTGCCAGTTTCCTCTCTCACCTCTTAACTTCACCCCTTAAGTATCATCCCTTCCCAACAAATTCAACCTGTGCCCTCTATCCATGTATACCTGTAAACATATATACAAACATTCACATAGGTATTCATATGCCCATATACCCTTTTTCAATTATTTTTATAACAAGGAAGGTTTCATCAGTCACAGTTATTGTTTTTCCATGTAGGAATGTAAATAGGTCAACTTTGATAAGTTTCTTTTGATTTCTTTTCCATGATTACCTTCTCAAGCATCTCTTGCTTCTTGTGTCTGAATGTCGAATTTTCTATTCAACTCTGGTTTTTTCCTCAAGAATGCTTGAAAGTCCTCTATTCCACTGAATGACCATATTTTCCCCTGAAACAAGATACTCAGTTTTGCTGGGTAGGTGATTCTTGGTTTTAATCCCAGGTCTTTTGCCCTCTGGAATATCATATTCCATGCCCTTCTATCCCTCAGTGTAGAAGCTGCCAGGTCCTGGGCTATTCTGATTGTGTTTCCACAATACTGAAAGTGTTTCTTCCTGGCTGCTTGTAGTATTTTCTCCTTGATCTGGGAATTCTGGAACCTGGCTATAATATTCCTAGGAGTTTTCTTTTTGGGATCTTTTTCAGGAGGCGATCAGTGGATTCTTTCAACCTCTGTTTCCCCCTCTGGGTCTAAAACATCAGGGCAATTTTCCCTGAGAATTTCTTGAAGGATGATTTCTAGCTTCTTTCTTTGATCATGGCTTTCAGGTAGTCCAATAATTTTTAAATTATCTCTCCTGGATCTATTTTCCAGGTCAGTGGTTTTTCCCATGAGATATTGCACATTGCCTTCTATTCTTTCATTTGTTTGGATCTGTTTAATAGCATCTTGATTTCTCATAAAGTCATTAGCTTCCATTTGCTCCAGTCTAACTCTGAAGGAATGAATCTCCTCAGTGAGCTTTTGAGATTCTTTTTCCATCTGGCAAATTCGGCTTTTTAAGGCATTCTTCTCCTCATTGCCCTTTTGAGCCTCCTTTGCCATTTGAGTTAGTCTATTTTTTAAGGTGTTATTTTCCTCAATCAGGCTGTTGACTCTCATTTCATACTTTTCCTGCATCCTTCTCATTTCTCTTCCCAATTTTTCCTCCACTTCTCTTATTTGGTTTTTCAAATCCTTCTTAAGGTCCTCTATGACCTGTAACCTTCTCGTATTTTCATTTGGGGCTTTTGGTGCAGGAGTTCTTACCTCACAGACCTCTTCCTGTTCCATGCTTCAATCCTCTTTGCCTCCAAAATAGGAGTCTAATGTTGCATTTTTCTGTTTATTTTATTTCCTTTGCCTAGGCATATTGCCACTTAATTACTTGATTTTTGACTTTGTTGCCACAGTAGGACTCTGCCACCAGCCAGGGGAGCTTCTGTCCCAAACGTAGGGGTCTTCACAACTTCCAGAAGTATTAGTTGGGTGGCCTCTGTAAAGCCTCCATATGCTCTGGCAAGCTGGATACCCACCCCAGACCTCCCCCCAAGACCACAATCCAGATCCAAGCATGTTAAAGCAAGAGCTATTATCCCCCAGACTGATTGCTGGGTCTACCTACAATTCACAGTCCAGGAGCTGAAGCTGCCACTGAAGTGGCAAAATGGCTTCTGTTCCTTGGTTCCTCAGCCACTTCTCGCCCCCAAGGGAGGAAGCCGACATGTTCTCCAAATACTTTTCCCAAAGTCTATAGGGCACTAACCTCTCATTTTGTCCTAGGCATACCTGTGTTGACAATTCTGGAATCGCCACAGCTGCTGGTGTGCTGGGGACCATCCTGCTGGTTGCTGGCCCAGCTGCCTGTGCACAACTCCCAGAGCGTTGCACTGAGCTGCGCTGGCTGCTCCCTGCAGGGCTGCTGGGCTGCCCTCAGTGGGAGGTTAGCTCCTCTTTGTCATTCTGTGGGTGCCGGAGCTCCAGAAGTTGTTCAGAGTCCACCTTTTACATTGTTTGGAAGTGTTGTGTGGGGGAGCACCTTGGAAGAGCTGTTTCTACTCTGCCATCTTGGCTCTGCCCCTTTGGGATATTTTTCAAGTGGCAATTGATGAATTCTTTAAATTTCTCTTTTGACCTCTGGTTCTAGAGTATTGGGGCAATTTTGCTTGATAATTTCTTGCAAGATGGTGTCTAGGCTCTTTTTTTGGTCATGGCTTTCAGGTAGTCCAATAATTTTTAAATTACCTTTTCTGCATCTATTTTCCAGGTCAGTGGTTTTTCCAATGAGATATTTCATTTTTTCATTTGTTTGGATCTGTTTTATAGTATCTCAATTTCTCATAAAGTCATTAGCTTCCAATTGCTCCAGTCAAATTTTGAAGAAGTTATTCTCTTCAGTGAGTTTTTGAAATTCCTTTTCCATCTGGAAAATTTCACTTTTTAGGGCACTCTTCTCCTCACTGGCTTTTTGGGCCTCTTTTGCCATTTGAGTTAGTCTATTTTTTTAATTTGTTATTTTCTTCAGTGTATTTTTGGGTCTCCTTAAGCAGGCTGTTGATTCACTTTTCATGATTTTCTTATATCATTTCTTGCACCATTCTCATTTCTCTTCCCAATTTTTCCTCCTCTTCTCTTAGTTGATTTTCAAAATTCTTCTTGAGCTCCTCCATGTCCTGTAACCAGTTGATATTTTTATTGGAGGCTTTTAAAATTTTTTTTAAACAAATGCTTTATTAACTTCTGTTTTACATCATTCATTTCTGCCAGATTTTGAGTTACAATCCTTTTCCCCCCGTTATTCCCCTGCCCAACCTCCCAGAATAGTAGTCCCACAAGATATTGCTTCCTCCAATCTGCTCTCTCCCATACCTTCTCCCATACCCCCTTCGACTTTTCCATTAGAGGAAGGTGAATCATTGTGTCCCAATGCCTGCACATCTTATCTCCCAATTATAAGCAAAAGAGTATTAATAATAGAATTTATATATATATTTATATTTTATTATATATAATATGTATTTATATATTATATATTTATACATATTATATATAATATTTTATTATATCATATTATTATATTATATTATATATATAATATATATTGTATTTATATATATATATATATATATATATGAAACATTTAATGTTAAGACCTCGAATTTCAGATCCATTTCCTTCCTCTCTTGTCACCCATTCCCTCTGGGGAGATAAGTAATTCAGTATATGTTGCACATGTCTAGCTATGCAAAACATTATCATAGTAGATATTGTACAAGGCTGCTTATAATTCCCTCCCACTCATCCCACCCCCAACCTGGTCCATTCCCTACAAGATCCTGTCCCTCTTCTATAGTGGGTACTTCCAACCTCCCCTCACCCCAAGGATGCCCTCCCATCCATCATCCCTCCTCTCATCCCCCTCCCCCCTATCCTGCTGCAGGTTGAGATATCCCATTTAGTATGTATGTCATTTTCTCCCTGAACCAAATTCAATGTGAATGTGGTTTTGCCCTTTTAGCCTTCCTTATTCTCCCCCTCCTTTGCACCCACTTCCCCTACATGAGATAGTTTACCCTACCATGTCTCTCCCCATCTCCTCTTGCCACTTTCCTCTCTCACCTCATAATTTCATCCCTTGAGTATTCTCCCTTCCCAACAAATTCAACCTATGCCCTCTATCCATATATAACTGTAACCATATACACACACATTCACATATGTATGCATATGACCACACACCCTTCTTCCATTATTTTCATAGTGAGAAAGATATCATCAGTCACAGTTATTGCTTTTCCATATAGGAATGTAAATAGTTCAACTTTGATAAGTTCCTTTTGATTTCTTTTCCCTGATTACCTTCTCAGGAATCTCTTGCTTCTTGTGTCTGCATGTCAAACTGATCATGGCTTTCGGGTAGTCTATGGCCTGCAACCCGCTCATGTTTTCCCCTGAGGCTTTTGGAGCAGGAGTTCTGACCTCACAGTCCTTTTCCCGCTCTATGCCCTCAAAATAGGAGTCTCGGGTTGCATTTTTCTGTTTCCTTTGCC
Organism: Gymnobelideus leadbeateri; assembly: GCA_011680675.1. Taxonomy (NCBI): domain Eukaryota; kingdom Metazoa; phylum Chordata; class Mammalia; order Diprotodontia; family Petauridae; genus Gymnobelideus; species Gymnobelideus leadbeateri. The sequence continues at coordinate 770 of WOXC01005623.1, read as the reverse complement.
TTGGCATGTTGCCACTTAATTACTTGACTTTTGGGCTTGTTGCCACACTATGACTTTAAGGCCAGATAGAGAAATTTTCGTCCCGAACGTGTAGGGGCCAACTTCCGTTTCTGGCAAGCTGGAAACCCACTCACGACCTCCCCCCCAGATCACAATCCAGCTCCATGGAGGTTGAAGCAAGAGCGATTACCCCCCAAGACTGATCACTGGATCTCCCTACAATTCACAGGCCAGGAGCTGGAGCTGCCTCTGAAAACTACACAATGGCTCTTCTCCTCAGCAGCTTCTAGCCCCCAGGGGAGGGAGCCGACACATTCCCCAAATACTAGTCCCAAATTCCATAGGACACTAACCTCTTACTTTGTCCTAGGCATGTCTATGTTGATAATTCTGGAGTCGCCAAAGCTGCTGGTGTTCTGGGGTTCCTCCAGCCGGCTGTTAATCCTGCCACCCTGGGACTAAAACCTCAGCTCATGTGGACCTGGGCTCCGCTCGGCTCAGCTTCCTGCACTCTGAGCGCTGCAAGCTGCTGGCTCCCAGACCGCTGTGCTGGTCCTTCCTGCAGGGCTGCTGGGCTGTCCTCAGCGGGAGGTTAGCTTCTCTGTGTTGTTCTGTGGGTGCTGGGGCTCCAGAAGTTGTTCAGAGTCCCCTTTTACATAGTTTGGGGGAAATCTGGGGGCAGAGTGGCTTGGATGAGCTGTTTCTACTCTGCCATCTTGGCTCCGCCCCTATTGGAGGCTTTTGATACAAGACTTCTGACTTTGCTGTCT
>WOXC01005622.1:0-18595 GCA_011680675.1 Gymnobelideus leadbeateri | reverse complement strand
ATAATAGTATTTATATATATATTTGAAACATTTAATGTTACGACCTTGAATTTCAGATCCATTTCCTTCCTCCCTTGCCACCCATTCCTTCCTGGGATATAAGCAATTCAGTATATGTTGTACATGTCTAGCTATGCAAAACATTATCATAGTAGATATATTGTACAAGGCTGCCTACAATTCCCTCCCACTCATCCCACCCCCCACCCGGTCCACTCCCCACATGATCCTGTCCCTCCTCTACAGTGGGTACTCCCAACCTCCCCCCACCCCAAGGATGCCCTCCCATCCATCATCCCTCCTCCCATCCCCCTTCCCCCCATCCTGCTGCAGGCTGAGATATCCCATTTAGTATGCATGTCATTCTCTCCCTGAACCAAACTCAATGCGAATGTGGTTCTGCCTTTCCAGCCTTCCTTATTCTCCCCCTCCTTTGCACCCACTTCCCCTACATGAGACAGTTTACCCTACCATGTCTCTCCCCATCTCCCCTTGCCACTTTCCTCTCTCACCTCACAATTTCATCCCTTGAGTACTCTCCCCTCCCAACAAAATCAACCCATGCCCTCCATCCATATATAACTGCAACCATATACACACACATTCACATATGTATTCGTATGACCACACCCCCTTCTTCCATTATTTTCATAGTGAGAAAGATATCATCAGTCCCAGATATTGCTTTTCCATATAGGAATGTAAATAGTTCAACCTTGATAAGTTCCTTTTGATTTCCTTTCCCTGATTACCTTCTCAGGCATCTCTTACTTCTTGTGTCTGGATGTCAAATTTTCTATTTAACTCTGGTTTTTTTCCTCAAGAATGCTTGAAAGTCCTCTATTCCACTGAATGACCATATTTTCCCCTGAAACAAAATACTCAGTTTTGCTGGGTAGGTGACCCTTGGGTTCATTCCCAGTTCTTTTGCCCTCTGGAATATCACATTCCATGCCCTTCGATCCCTCAGTGTAGAAGCTGCCAGGTCCTGGGCTATTCTGATTGTGTTTCCACAATATTGAAATTGTTTCTTCCTGGCTGCTTGTAGTATTTTCTCCTTGATCTGGGGATTCTGGAACCTGGCTATAATATTTCTGGGAGTTTTCTTTTTGGGATCTTTTTCAGGAGGTGATCGGTGGATTCTTTCAACCTCTATTTTGCCCTCTGGATCTAAAACATCAGGGCAGTTTTCCTTGAGAATTTCTTGAAGGGTGATTTCTAGGTTCTTTCCTTGATCATGGCTTTCAGGTAGTCCAATAATTTTTAAATTGTCTCTCCTGGATCTATTTTCCAGGTCAGTGGTTTTTCCCATGAGATATTTCACATTGCCTTCTAATCTTTCATTTGTTTGGATCTGCTTAACAGCATCTTGATTTCTCATAAAGTCATTAGCTTCCATTTGCTCCAGTCTAACTCTGAAGGAATGAATCTCCTCAGTGAACTTTTGAGATTCTTTTTCCATCTGGCAAATTCGACTTTTTAAGGCATTCTTCTCCTCATTGCCCTTTTGGGCCTCCTTTGCCATTTGAGCTAGTCTATTTTTTAAGGTGTTGTTTTCCTCAGTCAGGCTGTTGACCCTCATTTCATACTTTTCCTGCATCCTTCTCATTTCTCTTTCTAATTTTTCCTCCACTTCTCTTATTTGATTTTTAAAGTCCTTCTTAAGGTCCTCTATGGCCTGCAACCCACTCATGCTTTCCCCTGGAGCTTTTGGAGCAGGACTTCTGACCTCACAGTCCTTTTCCCGCTCTATGCCCCCAAAATAGGAGTCTAGGGTTGCATTTTTCTGTTTCCTTTGCCTTGGCATGTTGCCACTTAATTGCTTGACTTTTGGGCTTGTTGCCACACTATGGCTTTAAGGCCAGCTAGAGGAATTTTCGTCCCGAACGTGTGGGGGGCAACTTCCGTTTCTGGCAAGCTGTAAACCCACCCACAACTTCCACCCTAGATCACAATCCAGATCCAGGGAGGTTAAAGCAAGAGCGATTACCCCCCAAGACTGATCGCTGGATCTCCCCACGATTTGTAGGCTGGGAGCCGGAAATGCCTCTGAAAACTACAAAATGGCGTGTCTCCTCAGCAGCTTCTAGCCCCCAGGGGAGGGAGCTGACGCATTCCCCAAATACAGGTCCCAAAGTCCATAGGACACTAACCTCTTACTTTGTCCTAGGCAAGTCTATGTTGATAATTCTGGAATCTCCACAGTTCCTGGTGTTCTGGGGTTCCTCCAGCCGGCTGCTGGCCCTGCCGCCCTGGGGCTAAAACCTCGGCTCACATGGACCTGGGCTCAGCTCGGCTCCTGCGCTCTGCGCGCTGCCGGCTCCCAGACCACTGCGCTGGTCCTTCCTGCAGGGTGCTGGGCTGTCCTCAGCGGGAGGTTAGCTTCTCTGTGTCATTCTGTGGGTGCTGGGGCTCCAGAAGTTTTTCAGAGTCCTTTTTTACATAGTTTGTGGAGAATCTGGGGGCAGAGAGGCTTGGATGAGCTGTTTCTACTCCGCCATCTTGGCTCCGCCCCTCAGGAGGTTAAAATCTTTTAAGGAAAGATAACACAAAAGAAAGCAGAAAGAGAGTGGGGTGGGGGTTTGGGAGTAGGAAAGCAGTATGTAGTCAGGCAGATGAGAGTAATTGAGTAGCATGACTTGGATTTCTGATGATATGGTGATTCCAACCAAAAATACACCAATCAATCATCAGTTCAGTCTTAGGAGAGAGGCCGAAGGCAGTCGGGGAGGAAAGTAATGATAATATAGCAATAGGCAGTATAAATAGCCATGGAAGCAGGAAGACTTGGATTCAAGTGTTACCTTTGACATGACATGTTTAATTATGTGACCACAGAACATCATTTCTCAATAGTCCAAATGGTAACACTCTAAGACTATAAATTACAAACTAGTTGTCTCTCAGCATTGATTTGAGTTCTCCACATTGATAAAATCATAGGTTTAGACCAAAAGAATTACAGATAGAGTGATGTACTATGGTTAAGAGAGACTTGCCCAAGGTAAACAAATAGTCATGTATTTGAGCTAGAACACTTGTCTTCCCTGGTAAATGTGTAGTCCCTCCCATTTCCCACCCCAAAGATGAAAATGATTTCTTCCTCATGTTTCTCCTAGAACTTTCTCCTTTGCTTTGTACCTCACTTAATCTGGTATCATTATTATTTGTGTATCTTTTTTCCATTATTTATTCATTTATTTATTTATTTTGCTTTTTTGGAGGGCAATTGGGATTAAGTGACTTGCTGTAGCAGCAAGCACCCCAACATCCCCAGGGTGTTTGCCAACACAGGTTCTTAGATCTGCTTTTTTTTTTTTTTAAAGCAATTGGGGTTAAGTAACTTGCTCAAGGTTACACGGCTAGTCATTGTTTATGTGTGGGTGCTCATTTTCTGAGGCCGGATCTGATCTCGGGTCATCCCAACTCCGAGGCCGGCACTCTTACTCACTGCACCACCTAGCCGCCCCTTTAGGGCAATTGGGGTTAAGTAACTTGCCCAAGGTTACACGGCTAGGTTTTTGTTTGTGTGGATTAAGTGTCTGATGCCTGCTCGGAACTCAGGTCCTTCTGACTCCAGGGCCGGTGCTCTATTCACTGCGCCACCTAGCCGCCCCTTTAGATCTGCTTTTCAAAAGGAAAGTAACTCAAAATCGGTTAACAAGCTCACTTTAATCAGACAAACATATATCATTTACCTAGTTCAGGGGGAAAAGGTCAGCACCCTGAAATTCAGAGTATACAGACAGATCAAACAGACGGGCTTCCAAACCGTCCAACCATTATCAATACCAAAATCAGTTACCAGAGAGGGAAGCATCAACATCTGGGTTTTCAAAGCCGGGGGACTCTCAACGGCTGCCCAGAGTCTCATCTGGTTAAATCACACAACACTTCTCAAAGTGAGCCCCAAAGCAAAGCCTCTCATCAGGAATTATATAGCCTTCTCTTGGGTCCGAGAATGTAACCACCCTCTTGACCCACTGCCCAATCACACAGCATCAAGGTATGGTCATTCCTGAAAACCAAGCCTCCTACCACAGGCTCCATGTGACCATATTCAGCCTATTAGGGGGCAGAGTATATTTTCAAATTAAAGAAGGTTCTCAGAGTCACTTAAGCCAATCAAAGGGCCTAGGGGCAGGGAAGAGCTTCAAATCTGCATTTCCATTACACTTGCCCAAAGTCACATGGCTAGGGGTGTGTGTGTGTGTGTGTGTGTGTGTGTGTGTGTGTGTGTGTTTTAAGTGTCTTGAGGACTTATCTGAACCCAGGTCCTCCTTACTCCAGGGCCCAGGTCCTCCTTACTCCAGGGCCGGTACTCTATTCACTGTGCTACCTAGCCTCCCCATTGTGTATCTTTTTTTCTGTACAAGATTTCTCAAAGCATATTCTGTGTGTCTGCACATTGGAGTGCTTAATAAATATGTGTTGAATTGACAACCCCTAGGATCCACATTCCTTTCCTTTTAGTTCTAACAACATTTTGTGATTATATGTAACTTTTTTTAGTCTTTAATAAAGAAGCCATCTGTTGCCAATTGTTGCCATCTATTGGCAGTTGTGAAAATTGCAATAGAATTATTTTACAGCCTGTTTTTTATATGTCTTGGACAAAAATTAAGGTAGTTAGAAATTATGATAGAATAAAACCAAGAAGTGTGGATATGTTATCCAGCCATCTTGGTGGAGGGGAATAGAGAGCATTATATGGGCAAATACCATTCATATTTCATTGAATCATTGATAGTATTGATATCTTGATAATGTGAATCCTCTGGATAAGATACCATCAGATTAATTATTTTGTTGTATTTAATTTAATGTCTTATAATGAACAAAAAACATTTTCTCTCCTCCTTTATCTGTAAAAAAATCATTGTAACATATACATAGTCACAGTCATAGTAAGCATTTATCAAGTGTCTACTATGTACTAAGCTTTGTGCTAAGTGCTTAGTCAAGCAAAACAAATTCCCACATTGACCATGTTTTAAAAAATGTCTCATTTCATACCCTGAATCCATCATTTATCTGTCAGGAAGTAAGTAGTATACTTTATTAATGGTCCTTTGGAATTGTGGTTGTTCATTGATCGTAGCTCTTAAGTGTTTGAAAATTGTTTTTATGACATTGTATTTATGACGTGATATATAAATTGCTCTCATTCTCTCCCCATTTTGCATAAAAGTCCTCCAGGATTCTTTAAAACTATCCCTTTCATCATTCCTTATAGTACAGTAATATTCTATTACATTCATGTTCCATAATTCATTCAGCCATTCCCTAATTGATGGAGCTACTATAAATATTTTTATATTTGTGGGGATTTTTTTCCCTATTTCTTTGATCTCTTTAGGGATTAGGCCTACTAGCCCCAAGATAATCCTTAAACACATTTTCTAGCTCCTATCCCATTTTAGTAATAACAGTGCAAATGATAATACAAACAGGATTATCTGTGTGCTACCAGACTGTACTTTTATGCTTCTCAGCACCAATGCCCTAGTCCTGTGTAGAATTTTAGAGAACTTCTAACAGTGGGGAAATTTGTTTTTCTTTGTTTATATTATCCATACTCCTTGATTCTTTGTCTAAATGACATGTACCTTGGCTGAGCTCAATATAGTGTGAAGTTGGAATAGATTATAATTGATAAGTGCTATATAAATGTGCTAACATCATTAATTTCATGGAAGCAAGCTGTCTGGTGAAGCAGTTTGTGAGAGGGAACTCCATAGAAACAAGTTGGAGATAGGAAAGATGGAAGGAAAACCACACACCATCCAGTGGTGTACCAGTGTTATATATTAACATTGTTATTATTAAACAGAATTAGGCTGCAATAGCGTATTTAGAGCAGGATGGAGCCTTAAATACGATTTTGTTTAATCCGTTTGTTTTACATATGAGGAATCTAAGACCTGGGGGAAAACTTGATCAAAGTTATAGAGCTTATAATGAAATTGAATTTCAGGTCTTTCTACCAGCATTCTTTACAGCAGTATTATGGGAAATATCTGTTATCCTCATGTTGTAGATAAAACTTTTGGTGATTTAGGTCCTCGATCAGGAATGAGGACCTAAATCACCATACACTATTTAATTACTAACATGGTAGCTGTTTTTTAGTTAAGTTAATCTGATTCATATTGTAAGGAGGCTGTTGATAGGTATTAAATATGTATAAAGTGTTGAATAATGAGAAGTTTGCTAAATCCCAGAATTTGTGGTTTGTACCAATCTCTTCCTGCTAGATGATCTTTTCAAAGAAGGATGAAAAGTACAGAGATACATTCATTGATGTTTAGTTACATTGTTATTTGTTTGACCTTATAGACTTTAAAGAACTTTATTACATATACTTTATTCAAGGTTAAAGAATACTAAAGATATGCTTTTTTTTTTCTAGCTCAGAAGATAAAGTAACCATTCATTTTATAAACCGTGATGGTGAGAAAGTAACAACCCAAGGAAAAGTTGGTGACACTCTACTAGATGTTGTTATTAATAATAATCTAGACATTGATGGGTTTGGTAAGTAGAAATCATTTAATATTTTAAAAAATTCATTATGGAAGCACAAGTTATAATTAAATTTTAACCCATAAAATTGACCAGAGAATTGTTAAACTCACAATCAAGCAACAAGCAGTTATTAAGTACCTATTCTGTGCCTAAGGCAATCTTTGAATCAACCAATCTGATAGCCTTATTTTACATATCTGCAGAATAGTAGCTCTTTGCTAGAGCTATTCTTATACAAGTCATCTAACCTCCCAGTACCTATAAATTACCTTTAGACCAAAAAAGAAACTTTCCTTGTGTTTTTTTACATTTAAGCACAACTGTACTGTTGAGATCAAGGTCTCAACCCTGGCCTTGTCTTACCTTATTCCCGGCCCTCGGACGTCTCCGGCTTCTTGTCTCCAAGAAGATCATACCCCCACAGAGCACCCAGGACATGGTAGTAGCGAAGCAAATCTATTTATTCAACTACATCTTAAGTGCACAGCAAGCAAGCAGGAACTGGAACTTGTTGCAACTTCCTCCAAACTCTTACTATATACCCCATAGAGGAGGGCCATGCGGGGGCCAATCATGTTCTTTCCCGAGTACGTCATAAGAGACAAGGGACCACCGTCCTTACCAGAAGACCTAAGGCACTGCCATGTAGAGCAATACCCCCGTGTCAGCGCTCCTGACTTCCTGTTCCTGGGTCGTTAAGCCTCAGGTAAACTTGTCCCAATAACGCCCCTCAGAAAGCCATGTGCACCCTCTCTGGCCTTAAATGACTGTCACGTCTGTACTCACATGACCAGCAATGTTTGAGTTGGCACTCGTGACTAATCACCCCCTCACATGGGTTCATCACTCTATCACTGTACTACTCATCTGGTTAGAATTAAAACCAGGGAAGCTTTAGAAAATTTATCAGGACAAGGAAAATGAAAGGTCCTATTCAAAGATAAGAGAAGCAAGGTAGCTCAGTGGATAGAGTGCTAGGTCTGGAGTCAGGAAGACCTGAGTTCAGATCTAGCCTTAGACACTTACTAGCTGTGTGACTCCGGGCAAGTGACCCTTAGGAAGTTATTACGATTGTCTGGGTGAGAGGTGGTGAGGCCCTGAACTTGTCAAGAGAAGGGAACACATACAAGAGGATTGTAGAGTGATTTGATCAGGGTATTGAGGGAGAGGGAAGAATCAGTGATGACTCCAAGTAGCTATGAGCCTGTGTGACTGGAAGGATGATGGGTACTATCAAGAAAAATGGGGAAGTTTTGAAGGAGGGATGGACTTTGGATAAAACATGAATTCTGTTTTAGACATCTTGAAATTGAGATACACAGGGTCTGTACAGATGGAGATGTCCATTGGGCAATTGATAAGATGTGAATGTAGTTCAAGAGAGAGATTGGATCTAGATAGGTAGGTTTGGGAGTCGTTTGCATAGAGATGATAATTAAACCCCTGGGAACTGATAAGACTATCTAGGTAAAGCATTTAGTCAGGAGTGTAAGGCCCAAGTCAGAATCTTGGTGGTATGGGGGAAAACCTTTACTTGGTAGACAGGAGGATTCAGCAAAGAAGAATGAGAAGGAGCAGTCAGATATGTAGGAGAACCAGAAGAGAGTAATGTCATAGAACCAAAGAAGGAAAGAAAATGCAAGAGTAGGGGAAGTAGGGGGGAGTCTGCAGTGTTAAGTGCTGTAGAAAGGTCAAGCTGAAAGAAGAATGTAAAAAGATAATTGGATTTAGCAGTTGTTAATGACCGATGAATGTATTTGAGTGGTAGTTAGTCATGGATAGAGTTAAGTGGTTGGATTGCAGGTAGAATGTCTTGGGTTATGTTGTTCCCTCTACCTGGAATTCCTATTCCTCCAGATTTTCTGTTTTGTTTGATTATGTACTAATAAAATAACAAGTCCGTGGAGTATGAGTTGCGGGGTGGGTTGGGGAAATGAGGATGATGGGAGGCAAAAGGGATTAGGAAGTAAGAAAATGGAGACAATTTGCCCTGGGAAATGAAAAAGAGCACAGGAAAAGAGCTTGAGGGGACGTCAGGGTCAAGGCTTTTTAAGGATGAGGAAGACCTAGCCATATTTTTAGGTGTTGGAAAAGGAGCCAGAAAATAAAAGAAGATTAAAGATGAAAGAAAGGAGATGATCTTGGGGTTAGTGGGATAGGAATGGGATTTGCTTTGACAAGGAAAAAGCCCATTTCTTCATCAAGACTTGTACAAAGTAGGATCAAATTGTGGATAGAATTGTGGATTCTGACAAGAGCTTTGGAGGTGTGGAATAGGGAAGAGAACAGGATGTTTATAATGGATAGCCACTATTTTGTTCATAGTAGATTTATTCATAATAACTGGAGTCATAAAAATAGATTTTAATTATATGTGCTCTTTATAAAGGAGAGGAAGATATATAATACATTTTAGAAAGGTTTCTTCTATTAAGTTTTAGCACAGTGTTAAAGTTTCATTCACTGAAAAAAATTGTTATTTTGTAGTTAAGCCAGTAAACATTTATTAAGATGTATAATGTGCCAGACACTGTGCTAAGTCCTGAGGATGTCAATACAAGTTTAAAAAAAAGTCATTTTTATATAAATACTCCTTGCCCTGAAGGAGTTTACAGTCTAATGGGGATAGATAACAATCACAAAAATAATGATAATAGCTAACATTTATGTAGTGCTTACTGTGTGTTAAGTACTTTGGAATTATCTCATTTGATTCTCACAACAATCCTAGGAGGTGGGTACAATTATTATCACCATTTCAAAGTTGAGAAACCTGAGGTAGACAGAGGTTGCCCGGAGTTATGCAGTAAGTGCCTGAGAGAGGATTTGAACCCAGTCCTCTAACTCAGGGGCCAGTGTTCTATCCACTACATCATCCTGAGGCCAAAGGAGAATTCAGGTGAGCTGAAATGTGATACTTCCTACCCTAGTCCCAGGCCTATAGTAAGGAGCACCCATAAGAAGTAGGATCAAGCCAGCAAATCCTATATCCCTTCACATGAGAATGAGGCAGCCTTGCAGCTCAGTGTTAGGAATCTTCCCACCAACAAAGGGGGAGAAACCAAAAAATAAATAATAGGGGACAAAGCTCAAAAAGAAAAGAAAAAAAAAGACTGAAACACTAAAGAGGAAAAAAGTCTCAACCAAAGCCCAACATATACACAGAGAAATCAAAAGAGGTGTTCCTAAAACCTGAAAGAAGTATTATTAAAGCCACAAAAAAAGAATACAAAACTCACTTCACAAATATTATAATATGAAGGAAAGTTTTTGTAGCCTAGGGGACTATGCTGAAAATAGAACTTGTCACAGTAATTAATAAGGAAACTTCTGAGTGTTCTTTGTCTTCCCATGTGAATTTTGATGTAAAGAAGCCGCCTTTAAACCCGTCTACATGGCCACTTTGTAGAAACTTTTAAAAAGTATTTATTACTTTCCCCTGGTACCTAAGATATTCCAAAATAAAATGTTGGAGGCTTAGAATGTGTCAAGCACTAGACTAAGAATCAGGATACCTGAGTTCTAGACTTAGTCTACTATCATTGCAATCTTGACCTTCCCTGAGACTTAATTTCTTAATCTATGAAATGAATATATTATACTAGATCATTTCTAAGGCCTCTTGCATCTCTGGAAATAGATATGCATTGTCTTATTTACTTTTTAGATAAAATCATCTTTCAGGTCATTGGATTAATATGCTTTGTACTAACTTATGTACTAAGTGAGTGTCCTCTTGTCAAGTTAAATATGGAAGAAATCCTTCCTAAAGGTATGTGTTTTTGGGGGGGGATCATAATGTATGTGTATTATGCTGTTCAAATCACCATATTTAAGCACTGATTTGTTTGTTTTTCGTTGGGTTTTTTTTTTTCAGTGTAAAAGGTGGAACCTAAAGTCAGATCTTTTTATTAAAATTTTTTATTCATTCTGAACTTAAGTACAAAAAGACACACAAAAGGAAAATTTCCATGTACACAGCACAACAGAAAAAGGGGATCCAATATAAAACCATGAATTTCCATTTCACAGTTTACTTTTTTAAAAAATGTAATAAGCTCTACTTATTTTCAGGGCTACTCTGCTTTTTTGTGCTTTCTTCTAAGTTTTTTTTTTTTTTGTTTTGTTTTCTAATGTATACTTTTTTCTTCCTCTCACCCTGCCCCACCCTAGAAAAGGTTACCTTTAGACACAGATATGTATATATATGTAAAACCACAGTATACAGACTTTTGTTTATCAGTTCTTTCTCTGGAGGTGACTAGATTTTCCTTCATAAGTCCTTTGTAGTTGATTTGGATATTTATGATACTCAAAATGAATTAGCCATTCAAAATTCTTATGACAATATTTCTGTTACTGTGTACAACGTTCTTTTGTTGTGCTCATTTCACTTTTCACTATTTTGTTATGTCTTTGCACTTTCCATGTTTTTTTTTTTTTAAGTCAGCCAGCTCAGTCATTTCTTATAGCATGGTAGTATTCTGTCACAATCATATATGACAACTTATTTAGCCATTTCCCAGTTGTCAGGCATCCCTTTAATGTCCAGTTCTTTGCTACCAGAAACAGAGTAGCTGTAATATTTTAGGACATATAAGTTCTTTTCCTTTTTCCCTAAGTCATCTTGGAAAACAAACCTAACAGTGGTATCACTGGGTCAAAGGGTATACATAGTTTTATAACTCTTTGGGCATAATTCCAGATTGCTCTTCAAAATAGTTGGATCAGTTCATATTTCCAGCAATAATGAATTAGTGTCCCAGTTTTTCCACATCCCCTCCAACATTTGTTGCTTTCCCTTTCAATCATTTCAGCCAATCTGATATATGTAAGATGATATCTCAAAGTTGTTTTAATTTGCATTTGTAATCCATAGTGATTTAGAGCATTTTTTCATGACTATATATAGTTTTGTTTTCTTCATCACAAAACTGACTGATCATATTCTTGAACCATTTATCAATTGGGGACTGACTTATATTCTTACAGTTTTAATAAAATTCTTTATATATTTGAGATATGAGGTCTTTATCTGGGAAACTATAAAAATATTTTCATAATTTTCTGCTTTCCTTCTAATCTTGGCTGCATTGGTTTTATTTGTACAAAACCTTTTTGATATAATCAAAATTATCCACTTTATATCTCACAGTGCTCTCTATCTCTTGTTCATTCATGCGTTGTTCTCCTTACAAGTCTTACAAGTATCATACATTCTATGTTCTTCTAGCTTTCTTCTGATAACTCCCTCTATATTAGTTCATGTATCCATTTGATCTTATTTTAGTAAATGGTTTAAGATACTGGTTCTATGCCCAATTTCTGCTAGACTGCTTTCTAACTTTCCCAACAATTTTTACCAGACAATGAATTCTTATACCAAAAGCTTAAATTTTTATATTTGTCAAACAAAAAGTTACTATATTCATTCACTACTGTTTGTTGTATATTTAATCTGTTCCACTGATCTACCTTTCTATTTCTTGGCCAGTTTGATAATTACTGCCTTATAATATAGTTTCAGATCTGTACTGGGGAGAGGATATGAGAATTCTTTATATTTTTTTTTCATTTAGTTCTTTTGAAATTCTTGACCTTTTGTTCTTCCAAATGAATTTTACTGTTATTTTTTCTAACTCAGTAAAATAATTTTTTGGTAATTTAATTGGGATGGCATTGAATAAATAGGTTAGTCTAGGTTAAATTGTCATTTATTATTACATTGTCTCTGCCTGCCTATGAACAATTAATATTCCTCCAGTTATTCAAATCTGACTTTATTTGTATAAAAAGTTTCAAAATTATGTTCATGAAGTTTGTTTTGGCAAGTATTTTATATTGTCTATCATTATTTTAAATGGGGTATCTCTTATTAGCTCTTCTTGCAGGGTATCATTGGTGATATTTAGAAATAACTGGTGATGTATGTGAGTTTATTTTATATCCTGCTACTTTGCTAAACTTACTAATTGTTCTCACTAACTTCATAGTTGAATCTTTAGGATTTTCCAGGCATATCATCATATCATCTGCAAAAAGAGATATAGTTACCTCATTGTTCATTCTGATTCCTTCAACTTCTTTTTCTTCTCTTATTGCTATTATTAGCATTTCTAGTACTATATCAAATAATACTGGTGATAATGGGCATACTTGTTTCACAGCTGATCTTATTGGGAAGTGTTCCACTTATTCCCATTAAAAATAACACTTTCCTGATGAGTTTTGGTAGCTGCTTCTTATCATTTAAGGAAAAATCCATTTACCTCTGATTTCAAGTGTTTTTAATAGCAATGAGCATTGCATTCTGTCAAAAGCTTTTTCTGCATCTGATATAATCATATGATTTTTGTTACTTTTGTTATTGACAGAATCAATTATGTTAATAGTTTTCCTTATATTAAATCATCCCTACATTCCTGATACAGATCCCACTTGGTCACGATGTAATCTTTGTGATATTTATCATACCTAGCTTATCCAAGATTCTGTTTACTTCTGTGACTTTTTTCTTATTCATCTTTTGGTTAGATTTATCTGGCTTTGAGAGCAACTTTAAAGTTGTCCACTGTTATAGTTTTACTCTCTATTTCCATCTTTAATTCATTTAACTTTTTCTTTTTTTTTTGGGAGGGCAATTGGGGTTAAGTAACTTGCCCAAGGTCACACGGCTAGCTTTTTGTTTGTGTGTGCGTTAAGTGTCTGAGGTCGGATCCGAACTCAGGTCCTTCTGACTCCAGGGCTGACACTCTACTCACTGCGCCACCTAGCCGCCCCAATTCATTCAACTTTTGCTTTAAAAATTTAGATAGTATATATATATACACTATACTATACTGTAGTCTCCTAGATAGTATTTTATTTAGGATTTTTGCATCCATATTCATTAATGAAGTTGGTCTATAATTTTGCTTCTGTTTTTGCTCTTCCTGGTTTAGGTGTCAGTACCATATCTGTTTTATAAAAGGAGTTTGGTAGGACTCCTTTTTTGCCTGTTATTCCAAATAATTTATTTAATATTGGAATTAGTTGATCTTTCAATTTTTGGTAGAATTCACTTGTAAATCCATCTGGTCCTGATGCTTTTTTCTTAGAAAGCTCATTTATGGCCTGCTCAATTTCTTTTTAAAGTAGGTTTATTTAGTTATTATGTTTCCTTTTCTATTAATGTAAGCAGTTTATATTTTTGTAAATATTCTTTCATTTCACTTTAATTATTAAATTTATTGCCATATAATTGAGCAAAAATAATTCCTTATAAATAGTTTTGATTTCATCTCTTTTGGCAGGATATTCACCCTTTTCATTTTTAATGCTAGGGATTTGTTTTTCTTCATTCCTTTTGAAACTCATTTTAACCAATTTTATTGTTTTTTTTTCATAAAAGCAACAACTTGTCTCATTTATTCAGTCAGTGGTTTCCTTGCACTGAATTTTAATCTCGCCTCTAATTTTTAGAATTTCAAATTTGTTGTTTAATTTTTTTCTCTAGTTTTTTAAATTGCTTCTCTCTACTGCTTTTGCTACATCCCATAGGTTTCTGTATGTTGTCTTCTTATTGTCATTCACTTTAAATGAAATTATTTGTTGTATCATTTGTTCTTTAAAATTAGGTCATTTAGTTTCCACTGAGTCTCTATGCTCTCTTTTTGAATATACTTTTCATTGCACAGTGATCTGAAAAGAATGAATTTAATATTTCTGCTTTTCTGCATTTAGCTATCAAGTTTTTTATGCCTTAATATGTGGTCATGGGGTGGCTAGGTGGCGCAGTGAGTAGAGCGCCAGCCCTGGAGTCAGAAAGACCTGAGTTTGGATCCGGCCTCAGACACTTAACACACACACCAGCAGTTGTGGCAACTCCAGAATTATCAGCACAGATATGCCTAGGACAAAGTGAGAGGTTAGTGCCCTATGGACTTTGGGACCAGTATTTGGGGAACACGTGGCTTCCTTCCCTGGGGGCAAAAAGCTGCTGAAGAAACAGCTGCACAGAAGCCATTTTGCAGCATCAGTAGTGGCTCTAGCTCCTGGTCTTCGAACTGTAGGGAGATCCAGCAGTCAGTCTGGGGGTTAATCGCTTTTGCTTTAAGCTGCCTGGATCTGGATTGTGGTCTGGGGGGGAAGTTTGGGGTGGGTATCCAACTTGCCAGAGTGGGTGGAGGCTTTACAGAGGCCACACAACTGGCGGAAGTTGTGAAGACCCCATGTTTGGGCGGAAGCTCCCCTGTCTGGTGGCAGAGTCCTACTGTGGCAACAAGCCCCAAAATCAAGTAATTAAGTGGCAATATGCCTAGGCAAACGAAACAAAATAAACAGAAAAGTTCAACATTGGACTCCTATTTTAGGGGCAAAGAGGCTCAAAGCATGGAGGAGGACTGTGAGATCAGAACTCCTGCACCAAATGCCCCAAATGAAAATACAAGCTGGCTACAGGCCATAGAGGACCTTAAGAAGCAGATAAGAGAAGTGGGGGAAAATTTGGGAAGAGAAATTAAAAAGATGCAAGAAAAGTATGAAATGACATTCAACAGCCTGACTGAGGAAAATAACACCTTAAAAAATAGACTAACTCAAATGGCAAAAGAAGCTCAGAAAGGCAATGAGGAGAAGAATGCCTTAAAAAGTTGAATTTGCCAGATGGAAAAAGAATCTCAAAAGCTCACTGAGGAGAGTCATTTCTTCAGAGTTAGACTGGAGCAAATGGAAGCTAGTGACTTTATGAGAAATCAAGATACTATTAAACATATTCAAACAAATGAAAGAATAGAAGGCAATGTGAAATATCTCATGGGAAAAACCACTGACCTGGAAAATAGATCCAGGAGAGATAATTTAAAAATTATTGGACTACCTGAAAGCCATGATCAAAGAAAGAACCTAGAAAACACCCTTCAAGAAATTCTCAAGGAAAACTGCCCTGATGTTTTAGATCCAGAGGGCAAAATAGAGGTTGAAAGAATCCACTGATCACCTCCTGAAAAAGATCCCAAAAAGAAAACTCCCAGGAATATTATAGCCAGGTTCCAGAATCCCCAGATCAAGGAGAAAATACTACAAGCAGCCAGGAAGAAACAATTTCAATATAGTGGAAACACAATCAGAATAGCACAGGACCTGGCAGCTTCTACACTGAGGGATAGAAGGGCATGGAATATGATATTCCAGAGGGCAAAAGAGCTGGGAATGAACCCAAGGGTCACCTACCCAGCAAAACTGAGTATCTTGTTTCAGGGGAAAATATGGTCATTCAGTGGAATAGAGGACTTTCGAGCATTCTTGATGAAAAAACCAGAGTTGAATAGAAAATTTGACATTCAGACACAAGAAGCAAGAGATGCTTGAGAAGGCAATCAAGGAAAAGAAATCAAAAGGAACTTATCAAAGTTGGACTATTTACATTCCTACATGGAAAAACAATAACTGTGTTTGATGAAACCTTTCTCATTATGAAAATAATTGAAGAAGGGTGCATGGCATATGTTCACAGGTATACATGGATAGAGGGCACAGGTTGAATTTGATGGGAAGGGATGATTCTTTTTTTTAATTTTTTTTTGGAGGGCAATTGGGGTTGGGTGACTTGCCCAGGTTCACGTGGCTGGGTTTTTGTTTGTGTGTTGGGTGTCTGGGGCCGGATCCGAGCTCGGGTCCTTCTGGCTCCGGGGCTGGCTCTCTACGCCACCTAGCCACCCCAAGGAAGGGATGATTCTTAAGGGGTGAAGTCAAGAGGTGAGAGAGGAAAGTGGCAAGAGGAGATGGAGTGAGACAGGGTAGGGCAAACTATCTCATGTAGAAGAGGCAAGGGGAAGTAGTTGCAGGGGAGGGGAAGAACAGGAAGGCAAAAAGGCAAAAGCATACTCTCATTGAAGTTGGCTCAAGGAGAGAATCACATACATACTAAATGGAATATCTTACCCTCACTCACTCTCCTGAGTAGGGGAAAGGGGGATGAGAGGGGGCATGATGGAGGGGAGGGCATTCTGGGGGGAGGGGAGGTTGGAAGTACCCACTATCAAAGAGGGACAGGGTCAAAGTAGGGAATGGACCAGGTGGGAGGTGAGATGGGTGGGAGGGAAATATAAGCAGTCTTTTACAATATATCTACTATGGTAATGTTTTTCATAGATATACATGTACAACACATACTGAATTGCTTATCTTCTCAGAGGGAGTGGGTGACAAGGGAGAAAGGGAATGGATCTGAAAATCAAAGTTTTAAAATTAAATATTTCATAAGATGTCCAGGCAGTGGGGCTCAGAGATTCACCTTGCCCTAATAGCAAAGTCGAAGGGGGTATGGGAGAAGATATGGGAGAGAGCAGATTGGATGAGGGGATATCTAGTGGGACTGCTATTCTGGGGTGGTGAGTAGGGAAAAAATGGGGGAAAAACATAACTCATAATCTGGTGGAAATGAATGATGTAAACGAGAAGTTAATAAAGCATTTGTTTAAAAAAATATATATACAGGAAAGAAAAAAAAAGTTTGTTTTAAAATGAAAAAAAAAAATGCCTATGGGACTGCCAGTTCTTGCCTGTATATGCAGGATTCCATCTCTCCCATATCCATGTCTTTGCACAGGTGGTCCCCATGTCCAGTCTGTGCTTTCCCTCTCACCTCGACTTCTACATCCACCTTGAAACCCAGCACAATGCCACCTCCTCAAGTCCTCTCTAGATTGACCTAGTTGTTGCCACTTGTTTAAAATTACTTTGTATTATTTTGTCTATACTTTGTATGTACTTACTGTACACTTGTTGTGTTACATCCTTAGAATGTAAGCTCCTTAAGAGCAAAGACTACTTTTTGGTTTATCCTCAGCATCTAACATAGAACCTTGAATATGGCAAGTACTTTATGAATATTTATTGAATTAAGTTGGATGTGTGATTATGTGTGTGTACATTCACACACACACACACACACACGTAAACAAGGGATTTGAAACTGGAACCAAATGTAATTGGTGTGCCTGGAGAAAATTAGTCTGGCTGTAGTATTCAGGTTGCTTTGGAGATAGGAGAGACTAGAGAAAGGTAGCCAAGTTAAAAGGCTGTTGTAGTATTGTAGCATGAGATATTGATACTGGGGTGATATTGGTGGTCAGGGAAAGAATGGAAGGAATTAAAGCAACATTGTGGAAGAAGAATCAGTAAGACTTGCTGATTGGGTGTCTCAGGTCTTTAGGATCAGAATATATGGAATTATAAAAACAAGATTTCTTTTTGAAGGTTCAGGAAAATCCAATATGAAAAATATGCTCTCACCCTTTCAGAATCATGTTATTCATAGTGATACATTTGATTATTCTCTGACCATGTGGAGTGAGATATTAACTTTTTTCATGTTTTCTTCCTACAACTATCTTATATTTTCTTCTTAACTAGTTCAGTTTAAGTATTGTAAAACTTAATTGTGCTGAGTTCTGTGGGGAAAAATTAACTAATGTAAAAAATAGCGTGTGTTTTCTTTTCATGTGTACATCTTATTTCCTCTTTAAATTGTAAGCTCTATGGTCACATTTACCCTGTATTGTGTTTTTTTCCTGAATTCTCCAGAGCTCTAACACAAGTGTCTTTCACGTAGTAATAATTCAACAAGTTTTTATGGGTTGGTTGTTTCCTTCAGACAGAAAATATTGTTAGAAAAAATTGCTGAATTTTTTTTTTCATTCCTCATTCTCATCCATAATTGAGAGAAGTGTCCTGCTATGTTTAAGTTCTAAATCAGAAACTGAAACCTTTCATGGAAATCTTTAACTTTAGGGGAACATTGTATTTCTTTTTTTTTTAAAGCAATTGGGGTTAAGTAACTTGCTCAGGGTTACATGGCTAGTCATTATTTATGCGTGGGTGCTCATTTTCTGAGGCCAGATCTGATCTCGGGTCATCCCAAATCCAAGGCCGGTGCTCTTACTCACTGCGCCACCTAGCCACCCCTTTAGGGCAATTGGGGTTAAGTAACTTGCCCAAGGTTACAGGGCTAGGTTTTTGTTTGTGTGGATTAAGTGTCTGAGGCCGGCTCGGAACTCAGGTCCTTCTGACTCCAGGGCTGGTGCTC
>WOXC01005621.1:0-26887 GCA_011680675.1 Gymnobelideus leadbeateri | reverse complement strand
ATCATATAGCTCCATGATATTTAGAGAGTTACTGGGGCTTGGATTAAATAAAATCATGTTTTCACCACTGGCATGCTAAACTGCACCAGTTTCTAATCTCTAGGGAAAACACACAATTTGTGATGCCTGTTATTTTTATGTTATCAAATTCATCTCTCTAAATAAGATCTGTAATTATTAAGCAGAAATGCAAAATAAGACTGGATGATTGCAAAGGAAAATGGAGCCAAATGCTCTAAATTACTTTGCTGATGCTCCCTTGTGATGGCCATTGACTACAGTGTGGTTATTTACAAATAATTTGATTGAAAAAGGAATGTGCTTAGGAGAGATTCAGTGATATGATAAGATTTTTTTCCCCTTTATCTTAATTGTCTATGGGGGAGTTCCTTTTTCCCAACATAAAATCACAAAATAACAGAATTTTATAGCTAGATGAGGCCTCCGCAATTATCTGTTTCAATCCTTTTATTCTGTAGATGAAGAAATGGGGCTCCATAGAGAATTCCAAGATCCCAGAGCTAGTCCTTTTAATCTGAAAGAAATCTGGAAACGATCCATCCCTCAGTTTTATCACTGTCAGATTGAAAAATCCTATTTTAGGGTATTATAATTGGTCACAGTTTACTTGGAGAAATTTCCATTTCAGAACTGATGCAGTTGCAGAAAGGTCTTTGACTGGACTATTTTGACACATGTGAAGAAATGAAGTTAGGAAGATCTGGGCCCAAATCCCTCCTCAGATACTTACTAGCTATGTGACTCTCAACAAGTCGCAACCTATCTGGACCTCTGTTTCCTGAACTATTAATTGAAAAGGTTGAACTCTGTTACAGTTAAGCTCCCTTCCAGATCTATATCCATTATCCACCACCTTATTTTGGGGGGTGCATTTCCATTTTTTATTGGATCTTTAATTATTAGCCAAGCTATTATCTCATGTTATTATCTCATGGCCTTTTTGCTACCTCCTGTTGCCTCCTTATGTATCCAGATTTAAAGTGCTAGAACAAGCCTCTGAAAATGACTGATCATTTGTTTTAATTTAAACAATTTCCTTTCCTCACAACAAAAATTCAGTTCTCAGAAGAGATGGGAGGTGGAAATATTCCTCTAAGGTGGGCAACCTTGAATGGGAAAAAGTGAATAGTCTTTCCACTTCAGAGTTCAGGGATGCATATAGAAAAGACAGTCTTTGTAGAAAAGAGCAAGTTTTGTTTCAGAGCCAGCAGGGGATTCATTATGAGCAATCAACCAACAAATACTAATTGGGCACTGACCATGTGCAAGGCACTGACACAGTCAACAGAGTGGGATGCTTTTGTCTTCAACAATTCGAACAAAATGTTTCAGGAAAACCTGGGAATCTGGCCATTGGACGATCAACTAAAAATATGTAACAATTCTTTCAAGTTATAACTTATTCTTACTTCCTTTTCTAAAAGGAAATAAAGATGGAAAAGATGCTTTTGTTCCCTCTATAGGTTTCCTTTGACCAGCAATTTTATAGAGCCACCTCTATATCCATTGGGCTCTGCATCCATCCATTGGACTCCATGGAAACCCAAAGGGTGGATGTCCTGTGAAATTTCCTAAGGGTCTCGTTTCTCTCCCTGACACTTTGCTATAGCAGGAAATCTTTGGACTTGCCAGAATATGCTTCCTATCATAAATTTTCTCATTGAGATTCTCCTCACTAGGCTCTGGTCTGGTTCTTTTCTAATCTGGACAAGATAGTTCTAGAAAGAGTAAAGAACTGGTCCAATCCCTGTCCCCACCATCCTCATCTTTCTTCCTAGGCTAAGTGGTTGGCTTGAGCTCACTCAGCATGTTAATGACCTTTGTATGTGCCATTTTCCTCAATAGACTGTCCTAACCTACTTTAAAACATACTTGAGAATGTACCTTTAAGAAGACTTCCCTCATTAACTCCATTCTACTTTAGTATAGGTAAAATTTATATAGTACTTATTATGTGCCTACCTTTATAATTATTATCTCAGTTGATCCTCACAACAACCTGGGAGGTAGGTACTATTATTATGCCCGTTTTATAGATGAGGAAACTGAAGTCAACAGAGGTGAAGTGACTTGCCCAGGGTCACACACCTAGTAAGTATCTGAGGCAGGATTCAAACTTGGGTCATCCTGACTCTTTTAGCTGCTTCTATTTGGGTTATCCCTATCTCAATTATAAGACCACTGAGTACAGTAATCATAACTATTTCTTATGTATCACCCATAGTGCTTGGCCAATTCTCTGCATACTGTAAATACTAACAAACTATTGTAAACCTACAATCTCAGAGTTCTTTCTCCTCTCTGTAAGGAAATATTCTATACTCTTTACAATGAGCACATCTTTTAAAATCTCTCATCATCTAAAAGGTTTGTTTTAAAAATTTTTTTGCCTTTTGGTCTAGATTTCTATGCCAAATTCCTTCCTTTCATTGAATGAACTCTTTCCCTTTTTACACTCAACCTTGGTTCCAGATATACCTCCCTCCATTATTAGTAGAATACAGTTATTATGTTCAAATAGGTAATATGGGCTTTCCTTTAAATGCCTACAAGTTCTGGGAAGATTGTTCTGAATGACCTTATGTGCTTGAAGATGACAGAAATTTATTTGATAATATTAAATATATCTCTGGTTCATTTGCCAGACTGACACTCATCCTTTCTCTAAGTGTATTTCCATCCTCTTTCTGTGCTTGGTTCTGTCAGGCTTTGCTTGTGAACCATAGGTGCAGAGATCATGGCTGATTTTATGCTTTATATAATACCTAGCATACTGCTCATAAATCACTAAATAAAAAATACAGTAAGAAATATTTACAACATCACATCTATATGTCCTCTCCTCAAATAGCTTTCAAACTCATTCATTTTAAAAGTCAGTGAAAGCATTAAAATCTTTTCAAGTACCTGAAATATTTTTTGTAGACTTGGCAAAACTGACATGAACTGAGACCTATTTTATGCTGAGATTAGCATTTTATTTTCCCAGTAAGTAATGTTGACATATGCAATACTCTCTTGTTCACTGATTGTTGCCAAGGTTTATATCTTATCTCCCTGTCAAGGTTTTGTGACCTCTGACACAAGGAAAAAGCTCAGCAGGTATAGTCAAGGACATAGCTATTATCACCTTTGTAACAGAAGCATCATTGCCTATCCACTTTTGTGTTCTCTTTGTCCAAGGTCTCAGGCCTGCTTCTCACAATGTAGCCTGGTACATGACTTGCCTGGGGACAAGTTACATGGGGGATTATAGAGACATACAGGGAAAACCACTTGGGAACAATAGACCCCTGAGGCTTTACTCCTCTGCTCCACTCGACTCACTAATCTCTCCTCTTCTGCTTTGGAAGTAAGAAGTTCTGCAACTACAGCATAATGGGCCAGCCCAGAGATTCTGATTCTCTATTCTCTTCTTGATCACCTCCAGAGATCCTCAGAGTGGGAAAGATAATGGTGCTCTCATCATGTACACACTTTATGCCTTCAGAAATGTTACTAAGCTGGTCTTCTTGGGGCAGGCAGTACCAAAAATACCATCAAATCAACTTTTCAAGACAAATTCAATTGCAAGGGAGAGACCTCAGACCTTAGGAAGACCTTTATGAGGGAGACATTCGGGGGGGGGGGGCTTCTTGGGAGTGAGAACAGATATTCTGAACTACTTGGAGACCTTGGCCACTGGAGGAGGAATTAGAGAAGGACTAGGGTAGAGATGGGTTCACCTGGGATACAACTACGGATGATTGAAAGCTGTCACCAATGATTTCTTATTTTAACTAATTTGTTACTGCTAATTATAGATTAAATTCAGTTGCTTCTACTCTGAGCACTCCTCATGGCCTTGAAATGAAATGGTGTTCTCTCAAAGGCTATCCCATCAGAGTATCAGAAATGATACAAAATAAACAGAACATGCATTTTGGTGCTTATATCAAGAATTAGCTTTTCAATTTAATAAGTTAGAAAAATCACTTGGCATTTGAGAAGAAGCATGGTTTTTATTTATTTTACTTTAGAGGAAAAGAAATGTTGTTATTCCTATTGAACAAAGAAAATGTTCTTCACCAGTGTTCAAACCTTCAAATAGAGTGGAAGGCTCTATTTATAGTTGAGTTGATCAAACCCACTATTGGCAAACTTAGCTAGTTAAAGGTTTGAGTCTTTGTTCACTTCCATGACTGTAACAAAGAATGGGAGGGGGGGCTACATTATTTCTTTCAAATATTCCAGAAACGGCTCATTACATATAATTATCATCGCCATGTTTTTCCTCTAAAAGATTTGTCTGATTGTAGTCTAATGAAAACAATGGGAGGAAAGGGGAAAGTAATGACCAAAAAATTCTAGCAGTTTGGGCATTTTAAAAATAATTTTAAATTCCTGAAGAAATTGAGAGAGAACTGTGTCATTTTACAATTCACAGTATTTAACAATGAAATACTAGGGAAAATGTTGTGCTCAACTAAATTTCAAATGTGTGATGTATCATCTTACCACATCTTCAAACTCAGAATTGCTGTTGTTTGTCATGGAAAAGATTTGTGGGGACAGTGAGAGAGACATTTTGTAGAAAACTCAAAGGAAGAGGATTCCTAGCCACAAAGAACATTTCTAGGAGAAATAGGTGGAAACTTTGAAAAGGCAGATTTTGACTAACTATTAGGGGAAAACTTATTTGGTGATATTCAATATTGGAGGTGTTCAAAAATGGAATGGTTTCCCTCTGGACATAGTAGATTTCCCATTGTTATTAGTTTTCAAAGGCAGAATATATGACCACTTACTAGGGATGTTTTAGAAGGTACTCTTGTTTCAACACAGGTTGTCCAAAATGAAGTCTCAACAAAGCCAGTCCTAGGGATTCTTATGCCCAGGGCAAATTTAACTAGTGATAATGGGTTGGCACAGAGGATAGGCCACTCTGTGTACAGTTTTACTAAGTGACAACCTATCCCCTAGAATACAGCTAAGCTCCTATAATGTGGCCTGATCCTATGATACCCCTAGGTTGGGGTAGGGGAACGGAAGTGGAAAATATGTATGTGTGGATGAGGAACCACTGAAATAGAAGGAAGAAGGTGGGCCTTTTGAAGGCATATCACCATAATTATATCATGAGGGTGGCAGTCCATGGCTGAACAGGAGAGCAGATGGGTAGGCTGCAGGGCCACCAACAATAGGAAATACTTCTTCCTCTAAATGTTGACACCCTGGGGCAAAGTCAAGGAAACCCTGCCCTAGTTATGGTTTTACCTCTTAGATGCTCTCCAATTCTGGGATTCTGGGTTTCTGAGTAATATTTCAGTCACCTCTTTTCCTTGATCCCCTTCAGTTTTGTCATATTTTGCAACTTTATTTAGCAGTTTTGCTTTTACTTAGAGTATAGATAACATTTTTTTCTGTTTCATACAGAGACTGTAATTTTTGGCCTATTCTAAGATTAGAAAATGAGAGGCCACATGGTGTAGTGTATAGAGTTTGGGACTTAAGTTGGGGAGACCTTGGTTTGAATCCTGCAACAGATACTTCTTGGCTGTGTGATTTTGTGCAAGTTACTTAACCTTTTTGATCCTTATTTTCATCATCTGTAAAATAAGGACATTGGACTCAATGATGGCTAAGGTTCAATCCAACCCAATAAACATTTATTAAGTGCCTACTATTTGCCAGGAACTCCCTAAGTACTGAGGATACAATTGATAAAAGAGTTTCTGCCCTCAAGAAGCTTACAATCTAAAGGAGAGACAATACACAAAAAGAGGCAAGAAAGCAGGGAGTGGGGAACAAAAGATGGGGGGGGGAGGGGATCTTTCCTTCAATGAGGACATCTTATTCCAGGGACTTGATGCCAGGTAGAGCAGCATATGCAAAGTGGAGTGAGATGAGATTCCAGTTTCTACCCTCTATATAGGAAAGTATTGGGAGGAATTTGGTATTCTACCTTCCAGTCCTCCAAACAGAAGGGAGAGGATGCCAGTCAAGGTTTGTGTTAGCAGCATGGTGGTGAGATTAGAAGTGATGAGCTTATCCTAGAAGAGGGCTGCAGATTGGAGTGAAATCTAAAGGAGACTTTTTAGACACATCTCTATGATATTATGGTCATTTGGGGGTGGGGCAAAGTCCAAGCTAACGATGTCCCATAATTTTCATTATATGGAGAAATTGAATTCAATAAAACACATTTCTTGAATACCATATATAAATATATAAGCCATTGTGTTTGGTGCTGAATAGATACTTCCTGACCACAAAGAACTTATGGTCTAATAGCAGAGATAAGAAATGTGCACAAATCAATGAGAAAGATAGAAAACCAAGTGCCAAGAGAATTTAAAGAACAGAAGAAGTGTTGTAATGACTAGGGAACTGGCCTTGGAGCCAGAAAGGCCCATGTTCAAGTCACACACACCTTCTGCCTCTGTGACCCTGAACAAGTCACTTACTCTGGCAGTGCTCTGAACAGCTCTCTAAGATGAGTTGCAAAGAAGGTGCTGTAGACAAAGTTCCTAACTGGGTATTCCTTATGCCAGTACAATCACAGGTCCAGTCCCAGTCCTTTTCCTAAATTTATCTACGATATGCTGACTAGAGTTAATTCCTTTACTTTTGTCTTTACATCAACATCATTCAATATACATGCTCTAATATCACAACCAATATATCTCATTATCTAAGAGGAAGGCATCTGTTTTCAAAGTCATCTTAAAATTAAACTTTGTGCATGTTTTTTTTTTTCTTCCAAAAGGAACAGATTATTGCTATTGCTATAAAACTAGTGTCTGGAAGAGAGGCAATGAACTTATTTTCAGGGTAAAACCATTTGTTGTTATTGATATTTTAAAAGAACTCTGTGAAAATTAACAGAGGGTGAAGGCTTTATCCAGTGATACTTTGCTTTGCTAAGTGGTGCCATTGGATTCTGTCAAATTCCATGTACTATCCTCCAGACATCCCTTGTTTTTGTTATATTTTGTTTTGTTTTTTACTTTATGCCTAGGATACTCCCTAAACATTCATGTGGTTTCCTGGGCTTAATATACATACTTACATACATAAATATATATATATATATATATATATATATATACACACACATATACACATACACATAGATATACATATATATGTATTTCCATTGTATATTTATTGGCCCATGTCTGTATAGTAAAATTCTACCAGATGCTTGAGGCCCAGGAAGCTTTGCTCAGTTTCTCAACCTCTACTGTTTTTTTTTATTTTTTTGTTTTGTTTTAATTTTTTTTCAACCTCTACTATTAGGGAAGGTCAGAAAAGGTGAGGAGTGGGGTTCAACTGCCTGGGGGAGAAATGTGCCATCTAGTAGAAGCATCCCATTTTAACTAATTAATTAAATGCTAACCTCAGTTCTGTTCATGGTTAACACCTCTAAAATTCAGTGCCCTGAGATAGCTTTCTGGTTGTCCCACCTTAGTTACAATTCCATCAGCCAGCAAAAGCTCAATCTTCTTGCCAAGCATGGATACAGTGGTGAAGGGCAACATTATTTTAGAATACAAGCTCATTTGCAAAACATTATGGCAGAAGATGATGGAAGATGATCAGCAGCTCTGCTTCCCCCAGAGTTAAGAGGAGTTAAGGGGAAAATGAGACAGCAGGTGTCTTGATGTGTGATCCTGGCAAACCAAATGATCTCAAGGGCATTTGTAGATGAGACTGGAACGAGGCTTCCAAACAGGCTTGATATAGAAAATATACTTTAGCATTATTATGGCACTCTGTTATCATTAGTGATGATCATGGAACCAGTGCATTTAGACTCTGCCACTATAACTCACAATGTGCTATGTGAGGGGGTACAAAAGCACCTAAGATAAAGTTGTATCATAGTGAAAAGACCATAATTTCACGAAGTTTGGATGTAGATTATATAGAAAAGTTTATTGTTAGTAAGTCTTTTTTCTTCTGTTTTTAAAATTTAACAAACACCAAATAAAATGTGCATTTGCATACAAATAGTAGAACAGAAAAGGAAGATTTTACATGAACTTGAAGATCTTTATTCTATACAGGCTGTCTTTTCTTTTTCAGATAAAGAACATTTAAGTTGTAGTTAAGTTCTAATTAAGTTCTAATCTCTCCTGCTTGTCTGTGCTTTTTCTGACTCTTTTTGCCAAGTGAGTTATGAATAGAAACAATTTCTTACCAATATTCCTAGTGTAAGAAGTAGAAAAAAATGGAGGATGGCCAGTCTGGGTCTGCAACTGACCTTAGAAGCAGGGTAGACATTTGCTAATTTGTCATTGGCTTTTGGTGAGCCACTTTATTTTACCCTGTGGATGGCATAGCAAAAAATCTAGGCAAAAGCAAAAACAAACATGGTGGGGCTGACAAGAAGAATAGTTTCAAGATGAAGTCACTATGTCAGGAGAGGGAAGATACTGATCCCTCTCTCTTTGCTTTCATGATTGGGAAGACTAGCTGGGCCTAATCAAGCTCATCCAGAACATGAGGTGACATGTTTTCAAGATATCTCAGAAATAGAATTATGTCAGAAAAGTTGAGGTGAGAAGGGAGAAATGAAAGATGTGCCCAAGGTTGTTGAGAAGAAATCTTTTTGCAAAGTATAATGTCTGTTACTGTTTAGTTGTAATCAGTTATGTCTGTGACCCGATTTAGGTTTTTCTTGGCAAAGATACTGGAGTGATTTGCCCTTTCCTTCTCTAGCTCATTTTATAGATGAAGAAACAGAGGCAAACAGGGTTAAATGACTTGCCCAGGGTCACACAGCTAAGTGATTGAGACCAGATTTGAACTCAGGAAGATCAGTCTTCCTGACTCCAGATCCTGCATTCTATCTATCCACTCTGCCTCCTAGCTGCCACAATGTGAGCTATTATATAACTTCCTCCACCAAAGTGCTCTTATGATGCCTTGTCTTGGCGTGAAGGTGACCTCAGGTTCATGGCAAAAATTTTGGTCATGGAAATTCCTAAGATTGTCTGATAAAGTCTAGAGGCCTTGAGATTTGAACTAATGGAAGAAGTTATTTCATCAATGATATCATATATCATTTGAAGTATCAATGCACCTAATTTAATAACATCTCTTTTGTACTTAAATGTGCTGTTGTCTTACATCATGCCAATACAGTAAAATGAAGAAGACAGGAGGATGGAGAAAGAAACTCTTAAATACTTATTCTGAGGCAAGCTTTCTAAGAGAGGTATCATGTTAAATTGGTTACAATGCTGGTCTTGGAGTCAGATAGGCCTAGGTTCAAGCCCTCCCTCTGTTGGCAGCATGATCACCAAGCAAATAATTCAACTTCTCAGTGCCACAGGCCACATCCAAAGATAAAAGTTCTTAATTAGGGTATGTGAACTTTTAAAAATAACTGTTTCAATATAATTGATATTCTTTGTTATCTTAAGTGTTCTAGTGATTCTGTGTAGGATCTTCAGGTTTCACTAATCTGCTAAAGGGCCCTATGACGCAAGAAAGGTTGAGTCCTTGCTCTAAATTGTAGAGAAGTATTGGAAGAGGAAGTTTCTTTACCAAGAATTCTCTAGACTAATGAAATCACAGACCTGGACTATTCTATTCCTCCTTTCTTTCTTCCTCCCCCACAAGATTCCTGAAATGTAGAGATGCTTATGGAGGTGTTTTATTTTAAGTCCCAGTAGACTCTAGAATATAGTTGTATAAATATTTCAACTGCAAGCCCAGGTAATAGTTATCTAAAGCTGTTTTTATACATGACATGACAAAGTAATCATGTATAGTCCTAATTATAAAAATGCCATAGGAATATGGTCCTTTGAAAATACCCTTCCTTCTTGAAAAAGTTCCTCAAATATTTTTGCAAATAATATACTTTTTTTGTGCCAGTATATAAATAGCCTTACCACGTTACAATACTGAAAAAGTTGCCAATGCTATTTCTACATTGACAAGTGAAGCTGTTGGTTTGGTTCCTGCTTTGTTAATTACCAGTGGTGCTGAAATGTGTCAGGATCAAGAAAAACTTACCACTTGGACCAAAAAAAGAATGCCCCCAAAGTGACCTCACATTGTCTGCCTTGTTTTTAAGATTTTCTTATGTGGGCTAATGCCATCCTTTTGCATGAAAAACTATTTCAGGGTATTTCATGATTTTTTTAGCCCATTGACACACATGCAAACTGGCTAGGAAACACTTTTTTGAAAAACCTATATTGTTCTCAGGTTAAGATCTAGGTGTTTCAGAGGACCACAAAGTCAGTCTGAGCTAACAGTGTCACATGTGCCACTAAATGGAAATGGTAAATGGAAAACCTGGTGAGGAATTTTCTTTGCCAATGCCACTTAACATCTTTTCTACAACTTTTAGCTTCAGAGAGTTGCATGGGGAACATGGTTATATGACTTTTCTCATGTACTATAGGTTAAGACTTGAACCCAGGCCTTTTTGACTCTGAGGATAGTTCTCTCCGCTATGGCATGCTGCAATCTTAGGCTCTATTTTTTTTTACACACACATTCACATATGTATTCATATGACCATACACCCTTCTTCCATTATTTTCATACTGAGAAAGATTTCCTCAGTCACAGTTATTGTTTTTCCATAAAGGAATGTAAATAGTTCAACTTTGATAAGCTCCTTTTGATTTCTTTTCCCTGATTACCTTCTCAGGCATCTCTTGCTTCTTGCGTCTGGATGTCAAATTTTCTGTTCAATTCTGTTTTTTTCCTCAAGAATGCTTGAAAGTCCTCTATTTCACTGAATGACCATATTTTCCCCTGAAACAAAATACTCAGTTTTGCTGGGTAGGTGACCCTTGGGTTCATTCTCAGTTCTTTTGCCCTCTGGAATATCATATTCCATGCCCTTCGATCCCTCAGTGTAGAAGCTGCCAGGTCCTGGGCTATTCTGATTGTGTTTCCACAATATTGAAATTGTTTCTTCCTGGCTGTTTGTAGTATTTTCTCCATGATCTGGGGATCCTGGAACCTGGCTATAATATTCCTGGGAGTTTTCTTTTTGGGATCTTTTTCAGGAGGTGATCTGTGGATTCTTTCAACCTCTATTTTGCCCTCTGGGTCTAAAACATCAGGGCAGTTTTCCTTGAGAATTTCTTGAAGGGTGATTTCTAGGTTCTTTCTTTGATCATGGCTTTCAGGTAATCCAATAATTTTTAAATTGTCTCTCCTGGATCTATTTTCCAGGTCAGTGGTTTTTCCCATGAGATATTTCACATTGCCTTCTAATCTTTCATTTGTTTGGATCTGCTTAACAGTATCTTGATTTCTCATAAAGTCATTAGCTTCCATTTGCTCCAGTCTCACTCTGAAGGAATGAATCTCCTCAGTGAACTTTTGAGATTCTTTTTCCATCTGGCAAATTCGACTTTTTTAAGGCATTCTTCTCCTCATTGCCTTTCTGAGCCTCTTTTGCCATTTGAGTTAGTCTATTTTTTAAGGTGTTATTTTCCTCAGTCAGGCTGTTGACTGTCATTTCATACTTTTCTTGCATCTTTTTCATTTCTCTTCCCAAATTTTCCCCCACTTCTCTTATCTGCTTCTTAAGGTCCTCTATGGCCTGTAGCCAGCTTCTATTTTCATTTGGGGCTTTTGGTGCAGGAGTTCTGACCTCACAGTCCTCCTCCATGCTTTGAGCCTCTTTGCCTCTAAAATAGGAGTCCAATGTTGAACTTTTCTGTTTATTTTGTTTCATTTGCCTAGGCATATTGCCACTTAATTACTTGATTTTGGGGCTTGTTGCCACAGTAGGACTCTGCCACCAGACAGGGGAGCTTCCGCCCAAGCGTGGGGTCTTCACAACTTCTGCCAGTTGGGTGGCCTCTGTAAAGCCTCCACCCACTCTGGCAAGTTGGATACCCACCCCAAACTTCCCCCCAGACCACAATCCAGATCCAGGCAGTTTAAAGCAAAATCGATTAACCCCCAGACTGATTGCTGGATCTTCCTACAGTTCGCAGACCAGGAGCTAGAGCCACTACTGACGCTGCAAAATGGCTTCTGTGCAGCTGTTTCTTCAGCAGCTTTTTGCCCCCAGGGGAGGAAGCCACGTGTTCCCCAAATGCTGGTCCCAAAGTCCATAGGGCACTAACCTCTCACTTTGTCCTAGGCATATCTGTGCTGATAATTCTGGAATCGCCACAATTGCTGGTATTCTGGGGTTCCACCAGCAGGCTGAAGGTCCGGCCGCCCTGGGGCTAAAACCTCTGACCTGGGCTCGGCTCTGCGGGCTGTGCTGTTGGTTCCCAGCACGCTGTTCTGCCTGCTCTCAGAGTGCTGTGCTGGCTGCTCCCTGCAGGGCTATTGGGCTGTCCTCAGCAGGAGGTTAGCTTCTCTGTGCCGTTCTGTGGGTGCTGTGGCTCCAGAAGTTGTTCGGAGCTCTCTTTCACATTGTTTGAAATTTGTGTGGGGCAGAGCACATTGGAAATGCTGTTTCTACTCCGCCATCTTGGCTCTGCCCCCTCGTTAGTCTATTTTTTAAGGTGTTGTTTTCCTCAGTCAGGCTGTTGACCCTCATTTCATACTTTTCCTGCATCCTTCTCATTTCTCTTTCCAATTTTTCCTCCACTTCTCTTATTTGATTTTTAAAGTCCTTCTTAAGGTCCTCTATGGCCTGCAACCCGCTCATGTTTTCCCCTGGGGCTTTTGGAGCAGGACTTCTGACCTCACAGTCTCTCCTGCTCTATGCCCCCAAAATAGGAGTCTAGGGTTGCATTTTTCTGTTTCCTTTGCCTTGGCATGTTGCCACTTAATTACTTGACTTTTGGGCTTGTTGCCACACTATGGCTTTAAGGCCAGATAGAGGAATTTTTGTCCCGAACGTGTGGGGGCAACTTCCGTTTCTGGCAAGCTGTAAACCCACCCACGACTTCCACCCTAGATCACAATCCAGATCCAGGGAGGTTAAAGCAAGAACGATTACCCCCCAAGACTGATCGCTGGATCTCCCTACAAATTTGCAGGCTGGGAGCGGGAGCTGCCTCTGAAAACTACAAAATGGCGTTTGTCCTCAGCGGCTTCTAGCCCCAAGGGGAGGGAGCTGACGCATTCCCTAATACCAGTCCCAAAGTCCATAGGACACTAACCTCTTACTTTGTCCTAGGCAAGTCTATGTTGATAATTCTGGAGTCGCTACAGCTCCTGGTGTTCTGGGGTTCCTCCAGCTGGCTGCTGGCCCTGCCGCCCTGGGGCTAAAACCTCGGCTCATGCAGACCTGGGCTGGGCTCGGCTCGGCTCCTGCGCTCTGCGCGCTGCACGCTGCCAGGTCCCAGAGCACTGCGCTGGTCCTTCCTGCAGGGCTGCTGGGCTGTCCTCAGCGGGAGTTTAGCTTCTCTGTGTCGTTCTGTGGGTGCTGGGGCTCCAGAAGTTGTTCAGAGTCCCCTTTTACATCGTTTGGGGGGAATGTGGGGGCAGAGTGGCTTGGATGAGCTGTTTCTACTCCGCCATCTTGGCTCCGCCCTCCCCCAATTAAATATAAAGATAATTTTTAATGTTCATTTAAAAAATTTTGGGTTTCAAATATTTGCCCTTCCTCTCTCACCTCCCTTCTCCCTGAGACAGTAAACAATTCGATATAGATTATACATGTGCAGTCATTCATGCTATATTAAAAAAAATAAGTTGAGCTATGAGCCAGGGAAAATAAAAAGGCTGGGCTTATTGCAAAGCATAGAACCTGTCTCCTATAAAGCATCTTCTATCTGTTGCTGCCGCCGCCAATATTCTCCATTTCTCTCTCCAACTTTATTCCCTTATGTCCCTTTTCAGAGAGATTTTAAGTCTGCTACTATGGTGAAATAAAAACAAAAATTCCAGGTCTAGTTCTGAGATAGCTAGCTTCTTCTCTTCCTGAGGTGGGGAGAAATAGAACTCTTAGGACTTATAATGCCTTGGACTCTTACACGAGGGAGCCAGCTCAAGACTTGTCAGAAGGATTGTTACACTATGATATATGATATTAATCTTCAAATAATATTGTTCAATTTAATTTAAGACACATTTGAGGGCCCACTGTATGCAAAATAGTGCTAGCCACAGGGGATACTAAAAGGAAAAAATGAAAGAAGAGCTTCTGTTCTTCTAGGGAAATATGAGATGTACAAGGGTAAGTAAATGCAATGTAATTTGAGGAGGAAGCAAGAATTAGCACTAGCAGCACCTTGTACTGCTGCTGGGAAGACTGATCAGAGGAGGCTGTCCTTGAGCTGAACATTTGAAGGAAGATAATAATAATAGCTAACATTTCTATAATGCTTTAAAGTTTAAAAAGTACATATAAGGTCTCATTTGATCCTCACAACAGCCTTGGGAGGTAAGTGATATTATCATCTCCATTTTGTAGATGAGGAAACTGATGTGAAGAGAGGTTAAGTGACATGCTCAGAGGCACATAGTAAGTATCTGTGACTGGATTTTAACTCAGATCTTCCTAACTCAGACTCTGGCACCCTTTCTAATATACCATCAAGCTAAGAGACAGGGATGAGGAAGAATTCTGCTTCAGCCATAGGTTGTGCAAATGTGCTGAGGCAGGAGATTTTGGAAAAGAGTTAAGTCTAGCTGGACAGGAGTGTAGAGTGGGCAAAGGGAAGAAATGTGAAAAAAAAAGTCTGTGGATGTGAAAGAAATCTGCAAAGGAAGTTGACAGAAGATTGTGAACTGCCTAAATGTCATGTTGGGGAGTTTGTATTTTATCTGAGTGGTAAGAGGGAGCCACTGAAGATTTTTGAGCAAAGGAATGCCACGATCACACTTGTTTCTTAGAAGGACCTTTTGGGAGCTTGTATGGATGATGAATTTCAGACAGGGAGGTTTGAAACAAAGAGTACAATAGTCTAGATAAGTAGAGCTAGACTAGTGGCTATGGGAATAGAGCAAAGGGCCTGGGTATGAGGGGTGTTATGGAGATAAATAATATAGGGCTTCCTGAGAAGCATGGGAAAGTTCTATCATCTGGACAGAACTTGAACCTGGGTGACTTGAAGAATGGCGAAGTTCTGACATGTGGATAAGGTGATAGATTAGTTCTATGTACCTGTAGACTATTAATAGAAGTTACAAGAAGTCAGACTTTCAGTTAAGATAAGGAAAAACTTCCTAATCCTTAGAGTTGTCACTCATGAAAGGGAAAAAAAACATTAGACTCAGTAGAACTGAGTTTGAATCTTGACTTAATGGGTGTGCAACTATAGGCAAGTTACTTAACCTCTGAGGCTCAGTTTTATTTTCTATAGAATGAGGACAATATTATTTGTTTACCTACCTCACAGGGTGTTGTGAAGGGAGTGTTTCATAAGCCTTAAATTGTTACATAAATGTGAATTATTGTTAATTATATGATAATAATAAAGTAGAATACGTCTCTTTATAAAGTAGTGAGTTTATTAATAAAGGTGTTCAAATGAAAGCTGTCCATCAGAAATTTTATAGAAGGAAGAACTTATTTGGGTGGAAGGCTGGACTGGATGTTCTCTAAGGAGCCTTAGCTTAATTATGGTGCTAAGGAAAAGCCTTGGTCAAGAGGAAACTCTAATAGCTTAATCAATCAATCTTCTAGCATTTAATAAGTGTCAGGGACTGTTCTAAGCACTAGGGATGAAAAAAAAAGCCAAAAAAAATGGTCTCAGTCCTCAAGGAGCTCAATCCTAGCATTTAGGGAAGGTAATAGAGTAGTTCAGTGATAAATGATGGATTGTTGCTTTACAAGTCAGGTCAGGAGAAGCCAGGAGAAAGGATCAAAGGATTTAGAACTGAACATAGCTTTAGGAAGCAGATAGTCCAACAGCCTCATTTTATAGATGAGAAAACTGAGACCCATGGAGATAAAGTGACTTACCCAAGTAAGTAGTAAATGGAAGTTCTGGTCTTCCAAGTCAGGTTCTCTGACCTCCATATCTGGTGTCCCTTCTACAACCTCATGCTGCATCTCCAGATCCAAGAAAATAATCATTTTAAGAGGCACAGTACTAGGAGCCTTGGAACTGTATCCTTGGCCTTGGAACAGGTGAGCACAACAGTGAACCTAGGGGTTGGTAGACCACTGATCACAGATTAGAGACTGTCAGCTTTCTGTTCTGCTTTTAAGTATACTTCTTCTCATGGGTAGGGAAGGTTGGGCATGTCTTTCCTACTTTCTAGAGTAAGACAGGGTCTTCAGTCAGTGACTACGTCCCCTGTGGAATCTTTTTTGTTGCAACAAGGAGGAAGGACCGTATGGCCCTGACTGGTGACTAAAGAAGTGGGTCAACTCTTCTGGGCCAAATAAAACAATGGGGTTTAATTGCCCTAATATTAGTTATTGCCTCCATCTACTTGGAATCCTTTAGAGGACCAATCAATTAAGGAAGGCAATTTCTTTTCTCTTGAAGGACTGCTCTTCAGGGTCCTGTTATTTAGGTAGCTGTAAGAAAAAAACAAACAAACATCATTTTAACGTCTTAGCTTGGTAGACTGGATTCAGCACCCACTGAGTATCAGCAGTCTTCTTCCTGGTAGGTCTGCCAGGTGCCTCCTCTTGGGGAGTTTTACTGAAAATGAATTGTCAAAGGAGAGACTTGGAAACAGCAAAGGACAATAGCTAACTGAAATCTAGAAAGTAAGGGAAGATTGGAAAAAATCTCAAACTCATCCAGGGGGCCATTATGGTGTCGTGCTGAAGTGTCCCAGTGAATTTTACAGATTCCATGTAGGCTGAAGAAGCCCAGAGGGGACCATCTTACATTCGCAGCATTGTCAGGAATGAAAGTTTTCTATTTCCTTGGTTGTTTAATAGTAGCCCCAAAACACATGCTAGTTCTTTAAGATAGGGAATTAATGACCTTATCCAATTAAAATTTGGTAGATGTGGAGGCAAGCAAAATATTTTCAGATTCAATAGAAATATCTAGTTTGGAATTAAGGTAGATAAAGTAAGGTGCTGCTTTATCTATTGTTTTAGTTGGAGTCAGGCACTGTAGCTGACTTTAAGGGTAATTAGGGAGACTGAGCTACTGTCTTCATTGTGGCCATAGCTTGCATATCATTTTGAATGTGTCACAGGGGCATTTTGCTGTGTTTCAGGTGTGATATAGAATCCAGGATAGTGTCAATGTATACTATCTAGATGGGTGATGGGCAGTATCGGACATTTGTCTCATCCAAATTGTGGTGTATTTTGTCTTAAAATGGCCTTATTTTATTATCATAGATTCAACCTTCACTTAAAATTTTATCAAGTTCCCCCTCCCCAACCCAATCCTATCCACTGGCAATGATACTAAACACGAAATACAACAAAAGAACAACTAAAGAAGGAGAAAAAGAGGCCCAAAATGTTATTTGCCTAGCTGCTTCCAGACATCAGCCAACTAAAGAAGATGCATAGAGATGTAGTTACTTTAATAACAATTACCCAGACCATCAGAAATTGCAAATGCCTCCTTCCAGGGAACCAAAGTCTTGGTCCTCTATGAACAATCCAAGCTTCATAATGGTACCAAACTTGTTGAGCCTACTTATCTATCAACAACAAGTAACAGCTTTTCCAATTTTATTTTTACTTTTTGGAGGGGAGAAGGCAAGGCAATTGGGGTTAAGTGACTTGCCCAAGGTCACACAACTAGTAAGTGTACCAAGTGTCTGAGGCCAGATTTGAACTCAAGTCCTCCAGACTCCAGGACCGGTACTCTATTCACTGTACCACCAACTTGCCCCCATGCATTTTCTTTTCTTTTTTTTTTTTTTATTAAAAGCAATTAAAAGCAACTTGCTCAAGTCATTATTTGTGTGTGGGCGCTAGTTTTCTGAGGCCCGATTCAATCTCGGGTCATCCCAACTCCGAGGCCGGCACTCTTACTCACTGCACCACCTAGCTGCCCCTACCCCATGCATTTTCAATTAAAAGAAAAGATTCCTGATGATTTTTTCCCTCCACTTTTCTTCTTCTTCTTTTTTTTTTTTAAAGCAATTGGGGTTAAGTAACTTGCTCAAGGTTACGTGGCTAGTCATTATTTATG
Organism: Gymnobelideus leadbeateri; assembly: GCA_011680675.1. NCBI lineage: Eukaryota > Metazoa > Chordata > Mammalia > Diprotodontia > Petauridae > Gymnobelideus > Gymnobelideus leadbeateri. The sequence continues at coordinate 8,870 of WOXC01005621.1, read as the reverse complement.
TGTGGGTACTCATTTTCTGAGGCCGGATTTGATCTCGGGTCATCCCAACTCTGAGGCCGGCGCTGTTACTCACTGCGGCACCTAGCCACCCCTTTTAGGGCAATTGGGGTTAAAGTAACTTGCCCAAGGTTACACGGCTAGGTTTTTGTTTGTGTGGATTGTGTCAGAGGCCGGCTCCGAACTCAGGTCCTTCTGACTCCAGGGCCGGCGCTCTATTCACTGTGCAACCTAGCCGCCACTTCCCTCCACATTTCAATCACCATGACAAAATTCAGCCTCTAGCTATGTCCATCTCTGTAGCTTTTCATCACTAAAGTGCTGAACAAACCATCACCACTATCTCCTGTTGCTTCTAGCCATGGTGCTGAAATATTATGGCCCACATAAAGTCTTCTGCCTCTGGAAGCTTCTATACCATGGTTTGTTTGTTTTTTAAAACTTGGATCCAACTCTAAGATGGATGGATCCATGAACTTGGTTGGAAAAAAAAAGTGACTTCTTTAATTTCCTTAACTTCTAACTGAAAATTACTATTTCTTTCTATTATGAATGTATTCTATCAACGGGCCACAGGCATCAATTAATGAAGGCAGAAGGTGCCAGTGTATTGGAGGGCCTCTCTACTCTTCCTGCCTATCACCCCAGAGTCAAAGCTCAATGGGGGTAAGGGGTTAGAAATATCTTAGCATCAATGTTGTTTGTGAAAGCCTTTATTGCTCCTACTGCCTTGGGAGTTAGTTCTTGTCTTTAATAAGAGATATGTCTAAGATAAGAGCAGTATTTGAAATATACCTAGGAGAGGCAGGGGCAACATCTGGGACACTTCTTTCTCAATCAACTCACTTTCCTACCTACTATATTTTTAGAATGATGAACAGGGTTGATTCCTGTTTGTGATTTGCAGCTTTCATTTCTACATCATATTCTCCACATAAAGTAAAATCAGGGACCTCTGTGATCTATTTTGCCCTGGGCATTTTTATAGGCTGATATTAACAGAATAATGCATGAGCAAATATCTTTTCTAAGGTACTAGAAGGAGCAGTCTTATAATAACAACTCACATTTATATAGCACTTTAAAACCCAGTGATGGACTGTGTATCTAATATTTGAGGAAGTTCAGCCCAATTAGGTTTGGAGAGGATCATCAGCAGGTTGACCTCAGAATCATGAATTTTTTCTTTTAACTTCAGCAACTCACCAAGACCATCTACCAAGGCAGAAAAGGATTAAACTCTACTGTAGTCCCCATTCCTGTCTTCAAGGGCAGCTAGATAGTGAAGTGGATAGAGAGTGAGGCCCAGAGTCAGGAAGACTCCTCTTCCTGTGTTCAAATTTGACCTCAGACACTTACTAGCTGTGTGACCGTGGGCAAGTCACTTAACTCTGCTTGTCTCATTTCCTCATCTATAAAATGAGCTGGAGAAGGAAATGATAAACTACTCCAGTATTTTTGTCAAGAATTTTGCAAAGGGCAACAAAGAGGTGGACATGACTGAAACACTCAACAACAAAATGACAAAAATCCCTATCTTTAGTTTGCTGAGGTCCAGATTATAGACCAGATAACCTTTACTTTATATCTAAGGTTAACATTGTGATTTGTGGAAGCAGAGATAATAACAGCTATGCATGGAACATTTGGGTGAAGATCAATGGAAAGAGAAAGAGAAGTAATTTTATCAAAAGAGCAGAATATATACCACCTGGACAGAAGGAAGAAATAAATGAAGAGTTTGGAAAATATCAGAATCCTGACATGGAGACATGAATAGTTGTGATGGGGAGCTTTAATTACACATATGTCTGTCTACTAGGGCTGTCTCTGACAAAAGCAGAGCAGGACTTTTGACTTGTCTTAATTATAATTTAATCCTTCAAAAGTTAGAGGAATTAGAAGGGGGAATAGTAGTCTGGATCTCATTCTTGCCATCAATGAGGAATTGGTTGATGAGGTATAAAAATGATGATGATGGTGATGATGACTGGCATTTATAATAGCACTTAAAAGATTTACAAATCAGGTTACACATGTTAACTCACTTGATCCTCACAACAATCTTGTGAGGTAGGTGCTATTCTTACCCCTACTTTGCAGATGAGGAAACTGAGACATGTAAAGGTTAAGTGACATGCCCAAGGTTAGAGAACAAGGAAACATCTGAGACAGGATTCAAACTCAAGTCTTCCTAACTCAAAGCCTTATGTTATCTAAGCATTGTACTTCTTAGGTGATGGCAACCTAGGGGGGAATTTGAGTTTGTGTTAGAGGAAGAGAGGAAAGCTGGACATAGACAGAAATAGATTGTACATTTTTAGAGAACAGTTTTTTAAAAGGTTCAGAGGAAGGGGAAGTAGGATCCAATGGAGAGGGGGAGTTATTTGGGGAGGGATGAGAAACTCTCAGCAATGAAATTCTAAAGTACTAAAGGGAGCAATTTTGATACTGAGGAAAAACTGAAATCACCTGAACAGATGAGTGTGGATTTACAGAGAATTAATTACTCAGTTTTGATTATAAAAAGATAGGTACAGAAATAGAAGCAAGGGGCTGGTATCTTAGGGCATGTATGAAAGTGTGGCATGATCCTGGAAGAATACTGTCAGGTATGTTGTAGCTTAGCATGAGCTGTAGCTGGGGAGGAGAGCTAAGGACAACAAGAAGGATGACCAGATGCTATATAAAGACATGTTGGCAAAAAGGGGATTCAAAGGATGGTTGGAACCTGGATGAAAGGAGGGAAGGAAACATAACGACAGCAAAGATAAGGCAGAGTGGTTTGATTTCTATTTTGATTTGGATTTTTTCTGTGTTTTTTCTTTAAATAAGGAAATACAGTTTTTCCAAGGAATTAAGAGGATATTTACAAACCATAGGGTGTAACAAAAAGATTTTTAAAAGGACTGGACAGTATCATAGGTTTCATATTTTACAATAGCAAATATTTCTAGTAAACACTAATGTTTTTCATATAAATACAACTTGAATCCAAGATAAAAAGGTTATTTATGTGGGTTATACACCATTTGGAGTAATTTAGGCAACTCCACATTATCTGACAGTGACTTAACAACAAACCAATTTCTTAAAACTTATAAAAAAAGGACAATTAATTTCATGGCTTTCAATGTTTGAGTATAGAATTTTAGCAAACATAACATTCCAGGTTTTTTTAAAATAATATTATGAATGTAGTTCATTACCACTAATCCCAATCTTCATTACATTTGTATGAAACAACAGGCCTCATGGCCCAGAACAGCTTCATTCCACATGTCTGCCAGGGGAAGCTATCTTTGGGTTGAAGAACAGTATGGAAATGGTTAATAGGACATTGATACCCAATTAAAGTAACTTGCTTACTTAAGTAAGCTTATCTTACTTCAATGAATTCTAGTCATCTGACCCAGATGGACTACATACTTGGGGACTGACTGTAAGAATTGTAGATTTTATTTTCATAGCCAGTTTCAGAAATACAATATTGGGGAAAACTTAGAATATAGGATTGGAGAAAGGTAACTATACCAATTTCTAATATATAATATATATTTCTAACATAATTTCTAATATATATATTTTTATATATATTCTAATTTATATATGCACACACATATATACACATAGGTGTGTGTGTGTGTGTGTGTGTGTGTGTGTGTTCATGTGCATATTGAGAGAGACAGAGAGAGAATGGCATTTTTTTCATTGCTTTTGGAAATTCTTGTGAGGCAATACCTGCTACCAGTGAAGACATTTCCACTATCAAAGCAGACTGGCAACTATTCTGTAACTTGACGATTTTAGAGAGCTGCCTGGGGTGCTGGGAAGTGAACAACTTACCTAGGGTTACATAGCCAGAATTTGTTAGATGTAGGACTTAAACCTATGTCTTTCTGACCTAGAAGTTGGTCTTTTGTCCTCTGTACCAGGCTGGCTAGGGCTGGTTGTTGCCCTGCATAAATACACATTAGAGGCAGACCCCTAGACTACCTGTCCATCTCTACTCACCACCCTAGCAGTCTCCTTCTCATGCTTGGCAATTCTACCCCTCCTAGAGCTCTTCAGATTAGTGAGTTCCTCCTGGAACCTTCATTTGAGGAAGTACCTATGCCAGCCATGTTCTCTTATAACTTGGACCAACCCAAGACTTCTGAGACTACTTTTCCACCTTGCCCCAATCCAATTTTCCCACCCCCTTCAGCTCCCTTTTATATGTTAAGTCTTCCCTCATAAGAATATAAGCTCCTTGAGGGCAAGGAGTGTCTTTCTTTTTGTTTTTATCTGTACTCCCAGTGCTAGTGCACAGTTCCTGGCACTAGCAATTATTAATAAATGTTTTATTAATTCTTATTAAATGTTTTATTGATCTATTTAGGATCACAAGAAAGAAGAGGAAAGACAAAGACCTTGCCTTCTATTCTTAGCTAACTTTTGTGCTTTCTTGGATTCATTTATATGGCAAATCCAAAGCATTTGGGGTTCCTAATACATATAGTAGGTCACAGTTATACAGCTCTGTAGGATTTCTTTGGCAGACCACCTGAAATAAGTTTGAGGACAAAAGTTCCCCATAAAGAAATTAGCTAGAGTGTTAGAAAGAATTTCTAAACCTAAGTCAGAGTGAGACTTTGGACAGAGACCCTACCCATGGTTAACAGAAAGTTAAGGCTGAAAAAAAAAATTAAACCTGCCAGTATCTAGACTAGTTTGGTGTTTGGATTAAGGAATCACTTTCTGGAGAGGAAATGCCATCATAGTTAAGGTTTTGAGAAAAGACAGAATCTTATGGGAGAAAAACTCACTAATGATTTTCACCATTTATTTGATCACTGGGTATCTGAGGGCCCTTCCTGCCTATCTCCAAGAACTGTAGTAGGAAATCTCTGGGCTTTAAGCTGAAAGAGAGATAGTAGTACTCACTCTTTTGCTCATGGAATGGAAAAAGTCTTTAGCCAAGGGAGGAAGGAACCAAACATTTAATGAGCACCTACTTTGTGTCAGGAATTGTTTTAGATGCTTTACAAATATTACCTCAGTTGATCCTCACAACAATTCTAAGGAGACAGATAATCCTTATTTTATAATTGAAGAAACTAAGGCAGAGGATAAGGGATTTACACAGGGTCACACAGTTAAGTGCCTGAGGCTAGATTTGAATTCCGATCCGACTCCAGGACCTCTGTTTTACCAACTATTTCACTTAACTGCCTCTAACTCTACCTGAATTGGAAGGATTCTAACTGAATTTAGGAGCAGAGATAAATGTACTTGTGTCCAATGGATTCATGACTGAGAGCAACCAGTAGCAACCAAAGGACAGGTGAAGAACCATGAAACATTGGTCACATGAACGAAGATTATATGCCCTGCAGAGACTGTCCTCCCTGAGAAACTAACAGGTGGGACAACTTGTGAGATCAACACAGTGACATCACCAGAAAACATTAGCATCTCTGTAGTGTTGGAAGTGTGAGTTTCTCCTCCGTGTATGTACCACGGTCACAAGAGTTCCATATGTATTTGCTCTTCTTCAAGTATGCTCTATAAGCATTCAGTATGTGCTTACTGTTTTCACTGATGTGTGTATTTGTTGGAGAGTGGACCCTAGTTTTCTGGGAAAAATGTTTTATTGCTACTTTTCTTACCATGCTATTTCATTAAAAGCCTTTGCTTTGAACAAAATGCATCCTCTGATGAAGCATTAAAATAGCACACCAGTTGGGGATCAGAAGCTGTGTTTTTAAGTGGAACCAAAAGGATACATTGAATCTAGGGTAGCCTTGATTCCTATATAACTTCCCCTGGATGATTGGCTGGTGAAATTCCAAGTCCAATGCTCTCTCCATTAGCTTTGGCTGCTATGCACATTGCCTAGTAGTTCATTCATAGCTTAGAGAACTCCTTTGACCACAATCATTCAGTTTTATCCCATCTTCAAATGTTTTATTCATATTTTGTTGTCAATGAACTAGTTCACTAAAACCTAGGCATGTATCTGAGTGTGACAGAAAACACATTCAAATTTCTATGTTAAGACTCCATGATGTATTAAAAACAGCTATCAGTCAACCAAGCAACCAACCAGCCAACCAACCAACAAACCATGCTTGGCTTAGTCTAAAGAGGATAAGATGAAGAATTGGTGGAAAGACTCAGGTCAAAGTGGGAAGACAAGATAGTTATCTTTGTATCTTTTAAAGCCCTTTAAAGGGCTACTATATGGAAAGTTGAATAGACTTACCTTTTTGGCAAAACACTAAAAGCAACGAGTAAAAGTTATAAAGAAACAGATTTAGGCTTGATATAGGTTATAATTAGAGCTATACTAAGTGGAATGAGTTTCCCCTGGAAGGAGTGAATTCCCAATCACTAGTAAACTAGTTTCTTCTGGAAGGATAAAGATAAATGAATTTTTACAATTTATTTTATGGGGATATTAATTTATCTTCATATTCACATATAATTATATTCATTTCCTCATCAGTTTGCTTTCTGAGGATCCTATAGAGGAGATTCCTTCTTCAGGTAGTAGGTAACCTCTGAAGTTCCTTCTAATTCAGAGATTTCATAGTTCTATAAATAATCCATTGTTCTATGAACTTAAATGAACAAGTATATATAGATGATCTCAAGTTCCTCAAGTTCATTCTTTAAGGCAGCTAGTGTCAAAGCACAGAGTAATTGAATCAGGAAGACCTGAGTTCAAATCAAGCCTTAGACATTTCTTAGCTGTGTGGCCCTGACCAAGTCACTTAACCTCTGATTGCTTGACAAAATGGATCTAATGGAGAAGAAAATGGAAAATTACTCCTTTGTCTTTGCCAAGAAAACCCCAAATGTGGTCATAAAGGCTCGGACATGACTGAAACAACTGAACAACACCAAAAGTTGGTTCAAAGGATAATAGTATTTAGAGCAGAAAGGGACTAGAGGTATTCCCGTGGTCCAACCCTCTCATTTCATAGATGAGGAAATTGAGCCCAGGGAAGCAAAGAAACTCACCTAGTATCACACAAGTAATTAATAGAACTGGGATTCAGACTCAGGTCTCTTGGTTCTCAATATATTCCCTTTCCATTAAATCTGGCTGCCTATGTACTGATACTCTGATAGCGAATGTTGTCATTGTCAATGATTTACTAATTTCTTGTATTATTAATCCCAGGGTGAGAGTGAAATGTTTATTATACCCAGCATTTGTAATGACTTCAGAGGTAGGGGTTGGTTATCACCTGTGTTTTCTGCCAAAGAACAATCCCTAGTTTTTGCTTAAAGTAAACAGATGCTTTAGTTTCACATCACACATGTCACAAGTCCAAAGTACTCTCAGGGATTCAATTCTATTCAAGTTAATTTAATCCAATCAACATTTATAAAAGGTTTATTATATTGAAGGCGCTGATCTTGAAGCTGGGGATGGAAAAGGGGGAAAAAAGTGGAAATATAGTTCTAGCTCTCAGAGTTTATACTCTACTGGGATGAAGGAAGGCCATATTTTTAAAATTGACTTGTAGAAAAATTCAGGTAAGTTTCTGCTAGATTATCTGCATCTCTGGACCCCTGATAACAATACCTAACATTTCTATAGCTTTAAGCTTTGCAAAGCATTTTACACACATTATCTCATTTGATCCTCACAATAATCCTGTGTGGTAAATGTTGTAGGATGCTATCCATTATCATCCTAATTGATACTTTGAAAGGTTAAGGGATTTCCTCTGGATCACACAGTTAAGAAGAGGGAGAAGTAGACTTGAACTCAAGTGTCTTCTAACTTGAAGTTTAATATGCTTTTCACTAAACTACACCAATCCCTAATAGTACAGAATGAGAGGGCAAAAGAACAGCTCAGGTTCATATGGAAACCAGGACTCAGCAACAGAAATCAAAGAACCAAGCCGTACTTTGCAGCAAATGATATTTTCTACAAAGTAAAAATGAGAAAGTACCAGATAGGTTCTCTGAGCTCTCACTAGAAAGGGAAAATGCTATGTGGTGCCCAAGAGAATGTCCTCCATAGGTGGGGTATTAATGGAACATACCTTTAGCCACTTCTTAAATCAAGGTGCAAGGGGCTAGACCTGTCTGAAAGCAACATAGCCTTCTATAAAACTTATTTCCTTATATCATCAGATAGAGACATTGACTTCCCTTCTGGGCACTAATTCCTATAGCCGTGATGGACTTACATGCCATATCTCACCACAAAAGGCAGTAAATTACATGTCACTGTAGTATATAAAATTATTACAGACAGGACAGATGTTTTGCTTCCAGTAAAAGACATGTCTTCAAATCTGTTTTTCAAAGCATTTTATTATATCTTCATTTCAAGTCTGGTGAATCAATAATACCCTGCAGGAAATGAAGGAATTAATTAAATTCCATTTGAATTTTAAAAAATAAAACATGGTGACAATGCAACTAAAGAATTCCAAATTTTAGAACTGGAAGGAACCTCCAAGGCCAACTAGTTCAACCATACCTGAAAAAGGATCACCTCTGTAATAGGTCTCACAAGTGACCATTCATCCTCTATCTATCAATCAGTAAACATTTGTTAAATGCCTTCCAGATGCCAGGCACTATGTTATGAGCTATAAGTCCTTTGCTTGAAGTGTTATGAGGGGCATTCCCCTGCAATGAACGACTATACTTTTAGAAGGCCCTAGTCATAAGGAAGTTTTTCTTTATATCAAATTTATATTTGCCTCTCTGCAACTCCTTCCCTTTGCATTTACTTCTGCGTTCTGCATCCAAGAAGAGTTAAGTCTAGTCTCTCCTCCACATGCCAACCCCTCAAATTCTTGAAAATAGTTTTCATTCCCTCCCCCCTTTCTACACACACTTAAGTTTTTTATTCTTTG
>WOXC01005620.1:0-23245 GCA_011680675.1 Gymnobelideus leadbeateri | reverse complement strand
GGAGTTCTCCTGCCTAGTCCCCTTCACTCTTATAGTCTATCCTAGGCTAAGGAGATTTATATAAATCCCTAAGCTGCTAAGTGGCACAGTGGATAGGGTGTAGGACTTAAGACTAATGACTTGAGTTCAGCCATAGACATATCCTAGCTGTGTAACTCTGAGCAAGTTACTTAACTCCTCTATGCCTCATTTTCCTCATCTGTAAAATGGGGGTAATAACAGCACCTACCTCAAAGGGTGGTTATGAGGGTCAAATAAAATAACATGTGTAAAGTGCTTTGAAAATTTCATGTTGACCTATTACTGCTAATTGTTGTTATTATTATCATCATTGAGGGCAGAGATTATTTACACTTTTGTCTTTGTTTAGAGTTTGGCACAATGCATGGCACATAGTAGGTGCATAATAAATGCTTATTGGTTGATTTTTGGAGAAGCAATTTTCTTTCTTTTTCCAATTATACCTAATTTTAGCCATTGGCTAAAAGTGTCAACTCCCTCACCAACTCTTGTAGCCTCTCCTCCTATCCCAGTGCTCACCTTAGGAATCCTGCCTTTTCTATCCAACTTTTGATATGGAGAATGGAACATGAAGGTTGAGATGGAAGGCCCAGGGACCATCTTGGGAATCTAAGGCCTATGTAGGCTAAGTGATTTATCCAAATCACAGAAGTGAGAAGGGTTGTCTAGAAGGTTTCCTGAGCCCTGGCAATTTCAATTAATCAATCATAATTAAATTCATATTATGTGCCAGGCATTATTCTAATGCTGGGGATATAGATACAAGAAAGATAGTCTTTGCCCTCAAGGAGTTTACAATTTAATGAAGGAAGACAATGAACAAAAGGAAGCTGAAAAGTAGGGGTGGGGTGATCAGGAAAGGTGCCCATTGCTGGGGGCTTAGTGGAGAAGTCCCAAGGTAGTGCAGCCAATTGAGAAATGAGGAGTTGTCTGTGCTGGACTCTCTCCATATATGGAGGTTTAGAGTTTATGGCCCGACCTGTCAGTTAGAAAAGTAGAGGCTAACAATGGCGGGGGGCGGGGTAACAAGGCTACTGAGATCTTACAGGATGATGATGATGATGATGATGAAGATGAAGCTAGTGAAATCAACATGTATTATCCTTCCGGGAATATTCTGTCCTCTCTGTTCTGCCCCTGCAAGTTTTATTGAAGAGATTTTTTTTAGTTCTTTCCAAATCCTCCTTAAATGCTATTATCTATTTTTTGTGTTTTTGAGACTGAGTCTCCCTAGCTCACTTGGGCTAGAATGCAGTTGCTGCTCATGGGCCAGTCCCATTGCTAACCATCACACAATCTTTGACCTGCTCCATTGCTGACCTCTATTGCTTTGATACTTCTTAGACAGCCTAGTGTTCCCCTGATTTTTGTGCCTCACTATGTTGGGGTCAGACTAAATTCAGATATCCAGTCAACTTTATTACTGCTGTAGCTTAGAACTCCCACACTCAAGAGATCCATCAACCTCTGCCTCCCTAAGTAACTGGGATTACAGATGTATGCCACTACTGCTGGCCACCTCCTTAACTTTTCGACTACATGGCTCACTGCTAGCGATTCGTTCCTTAGACACTTTCTCTCTTAGGTTTTCATGATTGATTTTCTTCCAATTTCTGGTAGCTCATAATTGTTTCCTTTAATGAATATTATTCCTTATCCTCTCTAAAGAAGGCTTATCTCTCAAGATAGTCCTAAGCCTTCTCTTCACTCTAATCATTCAAACCCTTCAAGAACTTATCTATCTTCATGACCCCATATGACTTTTATGCTTATGACTCCCAAATCAATATCTCAAGACCTTATAGCTCCAAATTTTTAGCAGGCTATGTAGCATCTCTGCTTAGTAGTGCATGAAGCCATATCATTTAAATCCCACCTCTGAACCTAGTGATCATGGGGATCATAGTACTTAGAGTTGGACTAAGAAAACTTTGAGATCCTCTAGTCCCACCTCCTTTTTTTTTTTAAACAAATGAAGAAACTTGGACCAGAGAGAGCGACTAATTTTCTCAAAATTACCTGGATAGCAAGGAACAGATCCTGGTTCTGAAACTAGGACCTTTGTATTCCAAATCCAGTACCTTCCAATTCCAAATCTTGTACCACTATGTGGGGAGGTATAGGGATCTCTTTGTTCTTAATATTCTATTTTAATTCAATTGAACATATATTATGTAAATACTATATTACTAGCACTGTGCTAGGTACTGGGGATAAAAACAAAACAAAACAATAAAAGCAAATAAATGAAATAACCAGTACTCCATGTCCTCAAAAAATCTACATTTTGTTGGAGTAGTTTATCTTCTACTGGCTGCCAGATATATTGGAATTTCTGTACAGCCTTCTGTAGTTTCCTCTTCTGAAATGGGCTTTGACAGTGGCTAAGTATTTGCTTAAGGAAAGAGGGATGTTGTTTCTAAAAGTGAAATATTAGGAAATAGCCCAAAGAAAACCTTGCACAAATCATACAACAGATGGCCCTGTAGTATATTTAAATGAACGAGAATCAAAGGGGCATTCTATGGGACCCAGGCCTTGTTAACCAGGAATTTCTATTTGGCTTTCCTTCTGACCTTAATATTGGACTGTTTCTCCTAGATTGTAACTGATTTTGTTAGTTTTTCCTATACAAAAGTTATAGGCTTATAAGTAGTGTTTGTGGGTTTGATTCTCTTCAGTGATTCTCAACTGGTACCTATGGGTTATTAACCACACATATCTAGGAGGAAGCTCTCTTCATGGTAAGAGTGCAACCTGTACCTGGAGGTGGGAAAGGCATTAACTTGTAAACCTGGGCTTCATATGGATGGTCTAGGCAATGTTGGTGTCAATTTCTTTTTGTTCTACCCAAAAGAGGTAACCAGTTTCAGACATGATAATGAAAAGCTAGCCAACATTTATATAGGGCAGCTGGGTGTCACAGTGGATAGAGCAGTGGACCTGAAGTCAGGAAGTCTTTTCTTCTTGAGTCCAAATTTGACCTCAGACATTCACTTGATGTGTGACCCTGGGCAAATCACTTAACCCTGTTTGCCTCCATTTGAGCTGGAGAAGGAAATGGTAAACCACTCCAGTATCTTTGCCAAGAAAACCTGAATGGGGTCATGGAGAGTTGGACATGACTGAAATGACTGAATAGCAACAATAATGACATTTATTAAAAATTTTTTTTTTTTGCTTTTTGGAGGGGGGAAGGTAGGGAATTGGGTTCAGTGACTTGCCCAAGGTCACACAGCTAGTTTTTGTGTGTGTGTGTTAAGTGTCTGAGGCTAGATTTGAACTGAGGTCCTCCTGACTCTAGGGACAGTGCTCTATTCACTGACCCACCTAGCCACGCTATAATGACATTTCTATGACACAAAGGTTTATACATCACTTTCCTCACATAACTCGATAAAGTAGGTATTATAGGTATTACCATTTTGCAGAGGGAGAAACTGAGGCTCATGATCACATAGGTAATGTTAGAGGTAGAGTTTGAATAAAGGTGTACTGACTCCATGGCCAGAAACATTTCCAGTTGACCCTGTTGCTATTTGTTGTATACCTGTCCAAGAGCATTGATTAAACTCCTTGTGTTACATGAGATACAAATACATATTCATTTGAATGCATACATATAGGCATCTATTTATGAATATTATATATGACTCAGGTGACTTAGTAGGGGTAGGTAGATGGTTTAGTGGTTATAGTGCCAGACCTGGAATCAGGAAGGCTTGAGCTGATAACTGTCCTTAAACTTTGATTTAACTGTGTGACCTTGGACAAATCATTTAACTGCTGTCTACCTCAGTTTCCTCATCTGTAAAATGGAGCCTTTCTGGTGGTCATGAGGATCAAATGAGATAATAATTATAAGGCACTTACCACAGTGTCTGGCACATAGTAGGCCCTCTATAAATGTTACCTGTCATTTATTATTATACATCATGAATGTATGTACAGATGTATATCCATCCATCCATATCTGTGTACAGACAGTGAATATTTTGTATATTGGTGTCTCTGGAATATGTTTATAGTTGAAGTAAAAACACTTAACATGTGTGATACAGCCCAGGGGAGAGGGACCCAAGTGGGTCAGTGATTCTTAGTTGGGGCTGAGAAAATCTCTCTTCTCTCTTGGCTCTCTGCCATGCCTTTCAGCTTAGCTCTGCAATGTTGAGACTCTGACTGGGCTCACCTGGAAGATAGGCCTTGGTCTTGGGAGCTGAGTCAGGAAGAAATTATTGGGCTCAGGGGCTTGATGAGGCCATAGGGGATCGGTATCACTGAAAGCAGGAGTTAAAACAAGGCCACAGCAGGTGCAGCAGAAGGGAAAAAAACAGTCCTTGTGGAAAATAGGGCAAGCAATGGTCGGGGATATTAAAAATTGGGTTTTCCACAGCACTTAAAGGAGTAGCAGGTCAAGGGGTGTGTGCTTGGAGCTGCTGGCCACTGTCATTCATTCAGCAGAAATGGAAGGCTCCTGATGCAGACCCAATGGAGAAGGTGGGTTGGCACACCCCTTTAGGCTGGTGTTAGGCCACGGAAGACCGGAGCCCAAGGTGCAGGTAGAATTATGTCTTTCCAGCCAACAGGCAGAGGGACTTCAAATCTCTCATTAGTGATGCTTGTTGAGAGTTTTGCTATGAGAGGATGATCCTTTCTGTCTTCCTTCTGATACCTTCCCTCTGTTGGTCATTTTCTGTTTATCCTGTGTATAGTTTGTTTGTACATAGTTGTCCACATGTTGTGTCTCCCATTAAACCACAAGCTCCTTGAGGAAAGGGAATGTTTTTTGCCTTTCTCTGAAGTCTCAATGCGTGGCACATAGTAGGCTCTATGTAAATGTTAGCTATGATTATGAAGTGTCTATATGTACTTCACACTTTACAAATATTATCTTATTTGATCCTCACAACAGAGGAAGTAGGGGTTATTATTCACCCCATTTTATAGTTGGGGAAAACTGAGGCAAACAGATTAAATGACTTGCCTAGGCTTACACAGCTTGTAATTGTCTGAGGTTACATCTGAACTCAGTCTTCCTGATCCAGGCTCAGCACTATTTGCTATGTTATCTAATTGCCCCAACAATAACCATTTAGGTTCAAAGACCTAAGGGGTTAGTAGGCCGTTATCTGAGTGACAGCACAGTACTAAGAAAAGGATATTGGATTTGGGGCCAAAAAGATGTGGGTTTGAATCTCACCTTTTCCATTTATGAGGCGTTCAATCACGCAGATTCTGTGCTTTAGTTTCCTCATTTGGAAAATGAAGGGATTGGGCTAGATGGTTCCTAGGGTCACTTCTAGCTCTAAATCTATTTTAGGGAACAAGAGAATGAAATAGGGAGAGAAGAATATCTTATGGCCTTCCCCTCCCCCGGACAGGAGATCTGGGATTCAGAGAACCCTAATGTGGCAGGAGTTGTGCCTGGTAAAAATCTGAACATATTAGCAAGCTAAAATCTTGTCAGTAGAAAGAAAATGAAAAATATAATGACATTATAGCATGCAAGGGTCTTAGCATTCAGTAAACTGTTATTTAGTCATGTCTGACTTTTTGTGATTCTATTTGGTGTTTTCTTGGCAAAGATACTGGAGTAGTTTTGCCATTTCCTTCTCCAGATCATTTTACAAATGAGGAAACTGAGACAAGCAGGGTTAAGTGACCTACTCAAGGTCACACAGCTAGTGTCCACACCTGGTTCACTAGTTCACTAGACTCTTAATCCCTAGACCATGCAGTTGCACCTGTAATTTTAGTGACTTGCAATTTTGGGCAGTTACTTAGAGCAGTGACATCCATCTCAAATAGAAACTAGGAACTACTAATCAGTACATAAGGATTCCTGCAGGTCACATATTGATTTAATTGGAAAATGAGATCTTGTCTATTTTATTGTATTTTGAGTTCTTTTGTTAACTGTTTCCCAATTCCATTTTAATCAGGCTCCAGGGGGCACTTGGGAGAATTGTGGGCCTCATGCATCTATACTATATGACCTCTGAGGTCCCTCTGAGCTCTGTCTGTGACCCTTTTTGCTGGACTAGCCAGCTCTTTCCTTTTCCTTTTCCTGCAGTGGCCAGTAGCAGATGTTTGATAAGTAGGTGATACACAAAAATTCCCTCCTGTTGGTTCTGCACAAAATCATACCAGGCATGTTTTTGGCAACATACACCATTCACATTGTAGCAGCACCTGCTAGTTCTGGTACCCGATTAAGGCCTGTCAGTATTTCCATTCTTAATGCTTTTTCCATGGGATATAATTTGGCTGAATCTGGTCCCTCTGGTTGGTAATTTAGGACATGGAATGTCCACTCAAATATCATGGCCTTGTGATTTAAATTGGTTCTGATTATTTCCAGTTAAAAATGAACCCAATGCACATGCTATCCTTTGTTTCTAATTTTGCTGGAGAAAGTTGGAGGGGGGAAAAGCATGACCTTTTGGAACAAAAGAAGCAGAGAAAGCAGCCACAGCATCCAAAAGTGGGATAACTGTAGGAACAAATGCCTGACAGAGGAATGGGGGGATTGAGAGCAGTGGGACACTGAGAATTTTAGCATATTTATTCGGGAGAAAGAAGACGACTGGCAAGTCCTAAGGGAAGTTAGGATTCACCCCTAAATTACAGGCATAAACATTACTTTTATTTAACTTCCAAACCCAGACATGTTATACATCTCTTATTTTCACAGTTGCATTCTTGTGAAACCCTCTTAAAATGTCCACTCATAAGATCATATTTCAAAGGATAATACAGGCAGCTAGGTGGTGGAGTAGATAGAGCACTGAGCTTGGAATCAGGAAGATTCATCTCCTTGAGTTCAAATCTGGCCTCAGACACTGGCCCAAGGTCACATAGCTAGTAGGTATCAAGGGCTGAAATTTCCCTATTCTAGGACCAGCCCTCTACTTACTAAACCAACCAACTTTCTGAAAACATAGATCTATCTAGAACTGTGAGGTATCTGATAGGCCACAGAATCCAATCAATTCATTCTATAGATAATAAAGCTGAGGTGCAAGAAAGTGAAGTGATTTATTCAAGGTCATAGACATATCTGCTATGATAGGCATCAGAGGCAGGATTTAACCCAGGCCCTCTCATTCCGGTACTGTCCTCCCTCCTACCTAAAGCATTTTTCAACTAACACCATTAAATGATGGCTTCTTTTATGTTGTCATCCAATCTATCCTGGAAGGAAGGATTGGGGGGAGCCATGGTGGGAGGAGAGGTTGTTATAACAACTCCCCATTATAAGAGCACTAAAGCCTCATCAGGCTCTACTGACTCCAACAGCAGAAACTTGGCTTGTCTCAGACCCCCAGAGGGGGTTACGCCTGTGGACAGTGTAGTGAAGTCAGGGAAAGGATGAGAGAGAAGAAAGGATATACGGTTCTTTCCTCATTTCTACCTTCCTAGCTGAGAGCCCCCAGCCTAGGTCCAATGAGGGTAGTTGGAACAAGTGTTTCTCCTAGTCTGAAAGTATGGAACTGTGGAATTTGAATCAGAGGAATCACATTCTAATCCTGGCTCTGGTATTTATCACCTGTGTGAGCCCCCCCCATCTGCCTCCTTGACTCACCTGGCTTAGTTGTCATGAGGAGTGGTCCTTCTGCTCTGACCCAGGATTTAGTTTTAAAGTTGAATTACTATGAAGGAGGGTCATGAAACACAGAAAAACATGTATGTGTATGTGGAGGGTAGGGATCATTGGAAGGGAAGATGGAGGATGAATCTAGGTCATGTTCATCCCTCATCTCCCCAGGTAATTCCATTTCTTATATTGAAGGGGGCATCCTGTGTCACATTTCCACTAGAATTTTTCCTGCTTTTAATCTATAACTGGGTCATGCCCTTCCCTATGATATCAGCCCTATTTCCTACTATTATTTCATTTTAGCATCACTTTAGCAACACAAATTTTGAAAGCTTTCCCACCTTCCAGAATGCTTTAAAAAAAACTACAAATAATCCTAAAAATGGGACACATATTAGTTTTTAAGGGTTTTGCTTTCAATTAACACCTCAGCTGACATTAGCAAGAATGGACACAAAATAATGCCTGGGGGAAGGGAATGGATCCTAGGTGTAAGGATGGGCGACTGTTATTTCATTTCCCAAGGCTTAATTTCTTCATATATAAAATGTGTAAGTGAGAATGATGTTGAAGCAGAGCTATGGGAGGTATGTTAATTCAAATTACATGAAATTTTCTTTTTTTATATATTATCTTTTTAATTTGAAATATTTTATTTTTCCAATTATACATAAAAACAATTCTTAGCATTAAAAAAAAGTTCCAAATTCTCTCCCTCCCCTTGGTGAGAAGGAAAGCAATTTGAAATAGCATATACATGAGTATCATGCAAAACACATTTCCCTATTAGTCATGTTGTGAAAGAAAACACAGACCAAAACAAAATTAAAAGAATAAGAAAGATAAAGACAGGAAACAAAACTAGGCTTTGTTTTGCATTCAGACTGCATCAGTTCTTTCTCTGGAGGTGAATCACATTTTTCATCATAAGTCCTTAGGAATTACCTGGGATCATTTTATTTCTAAGAATAGCTAAATTATTCACAATTGATCATCATATGATATTGCTGTTAGTATGTACAATGTTCTCCTGGTTCTACTTATGTCACTCTGCATCATTTCATGTAAATCTCTTCAGATTTTTCTGGGAGCATCCAGCTCATCATTTCATATAGCATTCCATGACAATTGCATACCACAGCATGCTTAGCCATTCCCCAGTTGAAGGATATAACCCTCAAGTCACTATAAATATTTTCTTTGTACACTTAGGTTCTTTCCCCTTTCTCCTTCTTTCAATTTCTTTCATTTTCTCTCCATCTCTCTTTCGTTCTCTTTGGGAGTACAGACCTAGTAGTGCTATTGCAGGGTCAAATGGTACGCAATTTTATAATCTGCTCGACATAGTTCCAAATTGCTCTCCAGGATGGTTGCAGTGACACTAAAGCACTCCACCAAGAGTGCTTGGGACCGCTAGGTGGCGCAGTGAGTAGAGTGTCGGCCCTGGAGTCAGAAGGACCTGAGTTTGGATCTGACCTCAGACACTTAATGCACACACAAACAAAAACCTAGCTGTGTGACCTTGGGCGAGTTACTTAACCCCAATTGCCCTCCAAAACCCCCCCCAAAAACAAACAAACAAAAAAGAGTGCTTTAGTGCCAAAATTTGCCCACATCCCTCTCCAATATTTGTCATTTCCCTTTTCTGTCATATTAGTCAGTCTGATAGGTATGAGGTGGTAAATCAGCTGTTTTCATTTGTATTTCTCTAATCAGTAATGATTTAGAGTATTTTTTCTTATGACTATAGATAACCTTGATTTCTTCTTCTGCAAATTGCATATTCATAGCCTTTGGCTATTTATAATTTGCAAAATGACTTCCATTCTTATAAATTTGATGCAGTCCTCTATATATGAGAAATGAGACCTTTATCCCAGAAACTTGCTATAAAAATCTTTTCACAAGTATGGTTACTGTGTATTTCTCTCCATTCTATTTTTCCCATTTGTCCTTCTCTCTATATCCTTTTACCCTCTCTCTCCTCAAAAATGTTTTGCTTCTGACTAATACCTCCCCAAATCTTCCCCCTTTCTATTGTCCTCCTCAATTACAGCCCCCTCCACATTCCGTCCCACTCCTATTTCTCTGTAGGGTAAGATAGACTTCATTACCCAATTGATTGTGTATGTTATTTCCTCTTTGAGTCAATTCTGATGAAAGTAAGGTTTATGCATTGTCCATTCCCCCCTTACATCTTCCCCTCTACTGTAAAAAGTTTCTCACCTCTTTTATGTGATATAATTTACCCCAATCTACCACTCCTTTCCCCTTAGTGCATTCCTTTTTCTCACCGCTTAATTTTATTTTTGATATCATCCCATCATATTCATCCTTCTTTCTCACACCTTAATTTAATTTAATTTTTGTACATAGCATCCCATCATAATCAACTCTTACCCCTGCCCTCTGTCTATGTATAGTCCTTCTAACTGCTGTAGTAATAATAAAGTTCTCAGGAGTTATAAGTTGCATCTTCCCATGTAGGAATGCAAACAATTTAACCTTATTGAATCCCTCATGATTTCTGTTTCTTGTTTACATTTTTATGCTTCTCAAATCTTGTATTTGAAAGTCAAATTTTCAATACAGCTTTGGTCTTTTTGCTAGGAATGCTTGAAAGTTTTATTAAATGTTCAGTGTTTTCCTCTGAAAGATTATTGTCAGTTTTGCTGGATAGGTGATTCTTGGTTGTAATCCTAGCTCCTTTGCCCTCTGAAATATCATATTCAAAGTTCTCTGACACTTTAATGTAGAAACTGCTAGAACTTGTGATATCTTGACAGTGGCTCCATGATATTTGAATAGTTTTTTTTTTTTGATGCTTTCTGTATTTTCTTCTTAACCTGGGACCTCTGGAATTTGACTATAACATACCTGGGAGTTTTCATTTTGGGATCTCTTTCAGGAAATGATTACTGGATCCTTTCAATTTCTGTTTTACTCCATGGTTCTATTACAACAGGACAATTTTTTAAAAAATAATTTTTTGAAAGATGCTATCTAGGCTCTTTTTTTATTATGGCTTTCAGGCAGTCCAGTCATTCTTAAATTATTTCTCCTTCATTGATTTTCCAGGTCATTGTTTTTGCAATGAGATATTTCAGTTTATTCTATTTTTTTCATTCTTTTGATTTTGTCTTATTGCTTCTTGATGTTTCATAGAATTGTTAATTTCTGCTTGCTCAATTCTAATTTTTAAAGAATTATTTTCTTCAGTGAACTTTTGTACTTTCTACTTTTAACCAATTTCACTTTTTAAGGAGCAATTCTATTTAGTGGATTTTGTACCTCTTTTAATTTGGCCTATATTATTTTAAGATGTTATTTTCTTCTGTCTTTTTCATGTGCTTCCTTTATTAAGTTAACTGCTTTTTGCATTATTTTCTTGCATCACTCATTTCTTTTCTTCTACTTTTCTTTTTTCTATCTACTTCTATTATTTTATTTTTACAATCATTTTTGAGCTCTTCCTGGAATTCCTTTTGGGCTTGAGATCAATTTATATTTTTCTTTGAGGCTTTGGATATAGGTGTTTTAACTTTCTTGTCTTCTGAATTTCTGTTTTGATCTTCCTTGTCATTCTAGTAACTTTCTAAAGTCAGATTCTTTTTATTGCTGTTTTTTATTCATTTTCCAGTCTACTCCTTGACTTTTAACTTTATGTTAAAGATAGGCTCTTCTCCCAGTGTAGATAAGGCAATGTCTAAAGCTTCAGGTTTTTATGTTACTCTTTTCAGTGATGGGGAAGTCTATAAGTTTTTATTTCTTCCAAGGTGGTAGGATCTAAGGACAGGTGTAGTCACTGCTCTCTTGGCCTGTGCTCTGATCTATGGGTGACCACAGATATTCTTTTCTGCCCTGAAATTGTGATCAGGTTTCTGATCCCCTGTGGTTATATGCAGTAGTTTGCTAGTGCTTCTACATGGCCTGGGACTGTGACCCAGAACCATGAATAGGCAACACAATAGGGTCTTATGCCCAGTGTCAGAAAAGGGTTCCCTGTAATCTTCTTCTTGTTAGTTGTCTTACTCCCTTATCATCTGTGACCTAAGAGCACTAGAACTTGTTTCTGTCATTTCAGTTACTCTCAAGGCTTACTGCTGGCTTGCCTTGGTGGGGCTCGAATTGGACTGAGCTCCAGTCTCACCCAACAAGACAGATCTTTCCTGGAGACCTTCTAAGTCTTGGGCCAGAAAATTGTTTCATCTCATCTTTTTGTTGGTTTTGCCACTCCAGAATTTGTTTAAGGTATGTTTTAAAGTTGTTTGGAGGGGAATTTGGGAGAGTTCAAGTGAGTCCTTGCTTTACTCTGCCATATTGGGTCTGCCCTTTACCTGCCACTTGTCCTCCATCATTTGTTATGGCATGATTACATTCACAATTATCTAAGAAGCAATCTGAAGCACCCTCTTAGATCCTAGTTCTCCCCCTCTTTTATTTCCCTTTCAGTAGAGCCTTGAAATTCCTCTCTATATCCAGTATCCTCTGGAATAGACAGTGTGAAGATGCAAAAAGCAAACTATTGTAAAATATGAGAATTTTGTCTAGGAGAAATGGTAAGGAAGTTGTCTATGTTAAATTATACTTTTGTTAAAAACCTGCTGTTCTCCCTGTGTGTTCTTCCTGAATTCTAGGATGACTTCTCCAGCTTTAGAGTGCTATAGCAATTTCCATTTCTACATTCTACTTACCATATACATGTTTTCTAACTGTAAACTGGCCATCTCTTAGACAATGTCATCTTTCTCCCATAAAAATTCTTGTTCATCTTTTAAAAAAAATTCTGAAATTATCACCACCCATCAAAAAATGAACCTGATTATCTTTTCTCCAGAAGTTCATTACATATCATTGATTCTTTTTTCACCATTATTGCTAATTCCTCTTCTATTTGATTTCCCTTTACTGAGATTATGAAAAGAGATGACCCTTGAAATGAATGAAAGAATACTCAAGCAAAATGAATCCACACAGTGGCTATGTCCAAAAATATGTCTCCACACCTTGAGTCCCTTGGCTCTCTGTCAGGATGTATGCAACATGTTTCATCATAAGTTCTATGGAGATATGATTTGTCAGGGTTTTGATGAGAGTTAAGTCTTTCAAAGTTGTTTTTCTTTACAATGTCATTGTCCCCAGATAAATTATTCTCCTGGTTCTTCTCACTTCACTCTCTATTAATTCATACTATCCAGTATTCTCTAAAATATTCTCTTTTGTCATTTCTTACTGTGCAATAATAATCCATTACATTCATATATGACAATTTATTCAGCTATTCCCCAATTGCCTGAAGCAATTTAAGACATGCCATTAGATTCTAGTTCTCTTTTTCTTCTACCTTTTAACTCCTCCTTTGGGAACAGAAAGTTTGTTTTGCATAAGACTCTTTCCTCCCTAATATTGTCTGCCCTTTTAATCCCGTTCCTCCCTATCCTGCTTTTTTTTCCCTTCCTGAGTTCCTTATATTTCTACACCAAACTATTTGTATGTGTTCATGTGTTTAACCCTCCCTTGTCCATTTATGATAAGACTGAGATTCATCTGATGCCTGCTATTGATGCTCTATATACTCTACTATGTTTTATATTCTTATCATGGACCTCATTATGAGGAATAGCAATTCCACCCCCTTCTTCCTCCTTCTTACAAGTGCATTCCTTTCACTCTCCTTTCTTAAAACCCTGAGAACAGTAGTGATCCATTCACAAATGCTCTATTTTTTTTTCTTATTTAACTCCTACCATACCCTTTGAAGACATTAAGGTTCCAAAGGAACACTTGTTTTTTTGTTTTTTGTTTTTTTTTTCTCTTCTCCTCTTCTTTGGAATGTTATTATTACATCATCATGTAGCCTTTTCCAAACTGCTCAAATAAATGTAGTTTTCTAAATTTCTTTGGACTGTGTTTGTATTTTAAAGTTCTTAGTTCTGGTGATTTCTTCAGTTCTTAAGAGTTTTATATTGTTTCAGACACTTTTTTTCCTTGCTCTATTAAGTTCAGCTTTGCAGGGTAGGTAAGTCATTATTAGTTGTAAGCCTATACCTTTTGCCTTGTTTAATGTTATATCCTTAGAATATCCCTGGCTTTTAGCTGAAGGTGCCAGGTTTGTGTGCTTCTGACTGTGGCTCCTTGGTATTTGAACTCCTTCTTTTTGGAGGCTTGCCGTTATTTTCTTTGACCCCAGGAGCTCTGGATTTTGGTTATGACATTCCTGAGACATTTCCTTTTGGAGTTCTTTTCATGAGCTGTTTTGTAGATTCTTTCTATCTTTACTTTCCATTCTGGTTCTTAGAAGATCTTGGAAGTCTTAATTTATAATTTTAATGCATAATTCAGAATTTTTTTAAAAAAAATAATGGTTTTTAGGAGTCCAATGATTCTTAAGTTATTGGTTCTTGACCAAGTCAATTGTTATTTTATGTCAGACACCTTATATTTTCTTCTACTTAAAAACAAAACAAGACAAAACTTTTTGTTTTATTTTATCTATCTCATGGAGGCATTGAGTTCTTTTTGGTCTATTTTAGTTTCCAGGCATTCCATTTCTTGGGTAAGATTTGCCATTTCTAAGCTACTTAATTTCTTTCTAATGCTTTCCTTAAGAGCTTTCACTGTACAATTTTAAAAATCTCTTGCTTATTTCTCCCACTTATTCATATAGTCTTGAGGAAAATAACTTTTTCACTTGAGTCTCTGCTTTCAGTTGTTATGGAATTAAATTTGTGACAGATCTAGATAGATATTTATATCTATGTCTATTAATGCTGATTGGTTTTGTCTGCTTTACTTATCTCTCCATCTTAATTCCTCGATTTGGGCTACATCTCTTGCTAGAATTTTGAGTAGTGGTGGTCAGCCCTGTGAAATATAACTTTGGTTCCCATGGGTTCTTGTGTTGAATTCTACTTCCTAGTGTTTAGGCTTTCTGATCACTTTGGGACTTTCTCAGGGGAATCCTCCTCTCTTCACTGTTCTCTGGGCAGGGCACTCACTTTCCTATTGCCTTCTAGCTGGTATTTTGTATATTTCTAGCCATAGACAAAGTCATTTACTATAGTTTTGCATTGGATTTCTTGACCAATATTGGATCTGGTGTGAAATTCAAGGTTTTGGTGGTATGGACATGAAGGAACTGGGTGACATATCTCCCATTCTGATGGCCATCTTGTCAGGGAGTCTTAATAACTGACACATGTTGTCTTCATGTCCCCCATAATATATTGCTCAAAATTATCTCCTTAGTGATGTACATTTGCAATCTCTTTTCTAGAGTGTTAGGAAATACTCATCAGAATAGTGTGGGGAGCATGTTCTAACTGTTGGTATTATACCCTGGAGGTTCATTTTTTTTCACAAACAGATAAACCCCCATAATCCAAATGCAGACCCCAAATATCCTTGAGAATTTAGCAAATAAACCATATTATTACTAGAGTCTCACCATAGACATAAAACAACGGCTCATAAAAATCTAAGGATAGAGATTACTGTTCTGAATACTCATAACTTTTAAATTATGTGGCATGAAAAGCTCTCAGATTTTAGAATTCTAGTGGAAGGAATCAAACCCATGAGAGAACAAGATGAAGTTCATAGTCCTATGGATCTCTTTGCTATTGGAGTTGTCCAGAAGGTGCTTTCTGTAAGCCTACAGAAGATAAATTTCTATCCCAGCAATTTTATTCAATTATAGGAAGTAATCATTTTTTCCATCTGTGTAGCCATCCATGAGACTTACAACATAAAAGAAAAATGGGAGAATAGCAAATTGTTCTTGGACTATTGAATGTAAGAAGACTGGTGACAATTATAATAGCAATAGTCACCCCATTGAATATGATGGGAAGAATGATCTTTTCTTCACAATATTATTAACAATAATAATAACTGAGAAGTAGGATGGGATAGTGGCTTGAAAGGTCTTGTTGGAATTTGCATGGCATGGGTCCTGCCTTTTGATACATATTGGTTCTGTGACCTTTGGCTAATTCATTTAACCTTTTATTGTCCCAGACAACTTTCTAAATTTCTAAGTTATAAAGAATGATTGTTTTTCTGCATTGATAAAGGGAGTTTCCTTACCTAGGAGCTCCCTATTTGAATTAAATCTTAAATTTAAACTTAAAATAAGAGCTAGCATGTCTATAGTGCTTTCAGTTTTTCAAAGCACTTTACAAACATCACCTTATTTGGTTCTCACAACAAATCTGTTAGATACCATAGGTGTTATATTATCCTCATTTTAAGAGATGATGAAACTGAGAATCAGAGAGGTTGACCAGGGCAGAAAAACATTCAGTGTGACAGAAGACTTTATAAGCATAGCTACTGAGTACCCAAGGAATTATATCAACCCATGTGTGTGTCCTTAGCTAAAATGTTTCTCTTAGTGTATCCAAATGTGCCTTAAGGCTGTCTGTTCTAAATTGGTACATTTATAAAGTTCCTGCCTCTCTTTGTCTAGTCCTCAACACAAAATAGTGTAAAACCTAAAGTTTGGGGGTTATTCTGACCAGTTTCACAGAGCTGGACCATTCTGTTCATTCTAAGGTTACCTTACTTCTATTTTCTATGTGTCTGATACATACTTTTCTTTCTTCCTTTCTCTTCTTTCTTTCTTTCTTTCTTTCTTTCTTTCTTTCTTTCTTTCTTTCTTTCTTTCTTTCTTTCTCTTCTTTCTTTCTTTCTTTCTCTTCTTTCTTTCTTTCTTTTTCTTTCTTTCTTTCTCTCTCTCTCTTTCTTCTTCTTCTTCTTCTTCTTCTTCTTCTTCTTCTTCTTCTTCTTCTTCTTCTTCTTCTTCTTCTTCTTCTTCTTCTTCTTCTTCTCTCCTCCTCCTCCTCCTCCTCCTCCTCCTCCTCCTCCTCTCTCTCTCTCTCTCTCTCTCTCTCTCTCTCTCTCCCTACCCCCTCTCCTCTCTCTTCTCTCTCTCTCCCCCCTCCCCAGACCTTATATAAACTCCTTTGTGGCATGGATTTTTTTTTGTATTGTTTCCTTTCTTTGTATTCCCAGTGCAATAATAATAATAACTAGCACTTATGCAGCATTTTAAGGTTTACAAAGTACTTTATATATGTTATCTCATTTTATACACACAGAGCTTATTCAGTCATTCAGTTGTGTCTAATTCTTTGTGACCCCATAGAACACAGCACTTCAGTTTGTTTGTTTCAGTTCAGAATTGTTTGCCATTTCCTTCTCCAGTAGACTAAGGCAAACTGAGGTTTAACCCAGGATCACACAGCTAGGAAATGTCTGAGGCTAGATATGAATTCAGATCTTCCTGACGCGAGGGTGACTTGCTCAGGGTTATCACAGCTAGTAAGTGTTGAAGACTGGATTTGAACTCAGGTCTTCCTGACTCCAGACCCAGTATTCTTCTCATTGAGCCACCTAGCTCTCTCTTCCTGGCACGCGTAGAAAATACTTAATGTGTGTTTCTTGGTTAGTTGATTGACTGTGTGTCCTGTGGCCTGTCCCAGACCTGAGTGTCTATGTCATGGGTATGGACCTTATCCTTGTATTGTTTGTTTTTGTATTAATAAATGCCAATAGACTCTCTGTGAGCACAACCTGTGCCTCTCTTCCTGAAGTCCCAAATCCATCCGTTCCACTTTGAGTAAAGTACTTAATGCTCTAGTGTTTTTGTTCCATTTTGGCTAAAATGGAAATAGTTTGAGTAGGTCCAGGCCTAGTTAATGACCCACTGGTAGATGGTCTTCAGCAGTGAATCCCATAGAGTGAAGGAGGCCTTCCTGGGATTTAGTTTTTGAGGTAGGAAATGAGATTGAGGCAAGAGAAAACAGAAGCATTGGATGTGACAGACTCTGGGGGGAGGGGGTGTAAAAAGGCTATTTTTACTCACGTGCAAATTAAATTAATCCAGTGTGATAAACTATTTGGCATTTTAATGCCAGAATCAGAGAGGACTTTTTGACATTGATTTATGAACTCTACAGACATAAGTCACAGAACAGCTATTTTGGGGTACTTCTTGGTGTCAAGCTCTAGGGGAAATACAAAGATGGATTAAAAAGTGTCTCTGCCATCAAGGAGTTTACAGTCTAGTGAGGGAAATAAGACATGTGTACAATAAAAATATAGATGAGAGGCAATGTAGTACGATATATACAAAACTTGTCTTAGAGTCAGGAACAGCTATCTAAATCCTGCTTCTGTCACATACTGGTTGTGTGACCCTGGGCAGATTACTTAACCTATCAGGACCCTGGACAACTCTCTAAGATTATAAATGACAGAAAAGATGCTGATGGTCATTGGTAGGTGAAATCAACTGTCTTGGGAGGTTCAGTCTGTATCCCAAATTCACAGTGCACTGAGACACTTTTGCTTAGGGACTTGTGATCTGTTTTGGTGCAGGGAATTTCCTCACAGTAGGAGTCCCTCATATCATTGAAATCCCAGGTTCAGTGCAAAAAAGCAAAGGAGTGGAATGTGATAAATGCCTTAAGAAAGATATAGCGTGCTCTAGGCATTTGAAGCACGAGAGAACATTTACAGTTGACTTAGAGTAATGAGGGAAAATTCCAGTTGATCTGGGCAATGAAGACAAAAAGAGGACATACCTAATGTGAAAATGAACAGAGAAGAAATGCATAAATTATGTTTGTATCCAGGTAGGGTATGAGGTATATAAATGGGAGTAGTGGAAGATAAAGGATGAAAAAAAATGACAGTGGGAGGCCATTAATGACAGCCTAAGGAGTTTGGACTTCATTTAGCAGAAGCTGAGATTTTGGAATTGAGCAATGGCTTGATCAGAATTGTGCTTCAGGAAAGTTAATTTTGGCACAGTGTGCAAGTTATAGAAATTGGAGGTAAATGAGCAATAAAGAGGCCATTCAATTCAACTCACTTTACAAAAAAAAAGAATTAAGAAACTATTATGTTCATGTACTGGGTGCTAGGAAGACAAATTAAAAAAATTAAACTGTACGTGTTCTTATGGAACTTTTATTGTACCTGTGTGTATGTGTGTGTGTGTGCGTGTGTGTGTGTTTGTATGTGCCTGTACTCATGTGCTAATATCACAACAGTCTAGGAAGGAAATAATAAAAGTCTGAATTAGTGTGGTGGAAATGGATATGAAGAGTGTGAGCACCTATGAATTGTGTGTACAAATAGACAATGAAGACTCTTCCTAACTGGATAAGAAATGGGAGAGGCAGTATGGCAGAATGGATAAAGTTGGCTTCAAAGCCTGGAAGATATGAGTTCTAATCCTGTTTCTGACACATATTGGCCATTTAAAACCTAGCAATGCTCAAGACAACTCTGATATTATGAATTGCAGAAAAGGGGTTGATTTGTATTGGTAGAAAGAATTTCTTCTCCTGGGAGGTCTAGTTCTTATCCCAAATTCTTTGATATGGAAACTGAGATGAACAGCTCTGTGTCTTCCTGAAATCCATAAATAAATCTGAGACAAAGTCACCATCAAATTGCTATTGACTAGCTAAAGTTTCTTTCTTTCCATTGCCTTTTAAACTTCAAAGTGTCCAAAGTTCCCTAGAACTGAACAAAGTGAAGAGAATGTAAAAGTTGCTTTGACGCGATGAAATGTGTAAAACAAATATATCCTGAATCCCACAAAGCCTTAATGTACTGAGATGCTTAATGTTCATGAAATCAAAAGGTTTTTTTTCTTTTCTCTACCTATTTGGAAACAGGACATGCTTTTAAAAATGTTTAAAACTTAATAAAGATTGCTTTGTAATTGGAATGGAAAATTTGAGATTGGGAGGGGCAGTCCATATCTATTCTGAGGCTTTGCTTAAGTTGTAAGTTGAATAGGAGTTTCATGTTTTAGCAATCTGTGGGTCCTTTACAGTCAAATACATGAAATTGAATTTTTGACAGTCACCTTTAGAATTAACATTCCAGGGGTGGCTAGGTGGTGCAGTGAATAGAATACTGGCCCTGGAGTCAGGAGGATCTGAGTTCAAATGTGGTCTCAGACATGTAACACAAAAACTAGCCATGTGACCTTGGGCAAGTCACTTAACCCCAATTTCTGTACCTTTCCCCCCTCCAAAAAACCTCTCTTTCTCTCTCTCTCTATATATATATATATATATATATATATATATGTATATATACACACACACACACACACACACATATATATGTATATATACATATGTGTGTGTGTAATTAACATCCTAATGAAGGACAATTCATATGTCTTCCCAATCAGGCTGATTTATCATCCCCCCCCCACCTCCCCAATGCATGGGAAGCCTTTCTCTGATACTTTTAATATTTTGTGTATACCTGTGCATCTCTTGAACTATTGGTGTTGTAGAACTTCATTTTTATGACATGGCATGCTTATTTCTCTTTCTGACTATATATGATACTTCTGATGTATTTTATGCTATTTCTCTTGTGCAAATCATCATTTGACAACATGTTGTTGCAGCTGTACATACTTCATGTGCCTTTCTATTTCCTTTTGGTTCATTTGTAAATACAATTCTTCAGAGATCATAATGTTCCGTGATTTGTAGGCCTAGGACTAGAATAACACTTGAAGAATATTGATGTTAAAAAAATAGACTTTTGCATCAGGGGAAAGATTTAAATCACTTAAATAACTTAATAGTTACACTGATCCAATCCAAGCTGTTTTCCTCTAATTCATTTCTAGTTCCTACTGTTATTCATCATCATTGACTGACCAAGAACTACATACTTCTACACAATTGGCTGCTAATACAATGTGACATAATGGAATGGCATAATTTGGAAAATAGGCATTCTTCATCCACTTTGTTTTTCTAATATAGATTATCTGTCTGATCTCTTTTACATGACTATGTAATTGACTAAAGAAGGCCAATATTGTTCTCAAAAGTTATTTGTTCTCACCATTATTGACAGTGGAAATAGTCTGTATGGACTCCTTTTCCTTAGTACTAGATATGTTTTGTGAAAAAGTGGAAATACACTTAAAACAATTAAGGCACAAAGAATGGCTACCCCTGACTAAAAGCAAAGGCAGGATATCTATGATCAAGGTAGCACAATTTTAAATAAAATATTCGATTAATTTTTAAGATATCATAAAGACTTAAATATTCCAACAAAATGCAATTGATAATGGATGGTTTTAATATAAAAATAAGGCAACCAAAAAGACATTGACATCTATTGACTGATTGTTCTTTCATTTCTGTGAAGTCTTTGCGAACAAATGGTCTACACATAAAAGATGTCCTTGATGAAAACATTGGTAGGAGTGAAGTTAGAAACTACAGAGTTCTTGAAACTTTGTTCTTAACATTCTTTGTGGTTTCTCCTCACAATGTCAATTATGGTCTGCTCAAGTTTATCAGCAGAATGCCACTCATTACATGAAATAATTGCTTAATAATTCTTTCTGATTTAATAAAAATTAAGAATTAGTATACTTCAAAGCCACTTTAATCTATTCTCTAATTCATAATTTTAATAACTTGGACAGGGGCAGGGCTGAAAAAGTTTACTTTTATTCTACCTAAAAACAAAAGCAAATGCTAAGCAATTTCCATCTACTTATATAAGCAGCTCTTGTGCTTAGCAACATTTTCTTAAATTAATTTATTACTGTAAAATTTTGTAAAATAATGAGACTGCATTTCCTAAAATAAGATGTGGTTATTTAGCCTTTTTAAAATGCTTGTTGTCTAGTCCTCTCATCCATAAATCTGAATTAGTGAGATTTTACTATATAGACATCGGGCCAATTTACTCATTCTTGGTTTTCATTTTCATTTTGAAGAGTCCTTTGGAAAGGCTCAGACATATTTAATTGAATTTATTCTGAAGTATTCAACTCCCAAATTACTATAGGAATTTCTACATCCTCGTATTATTTTCAAGCAAGCAATGGAAGATAGATGGGAGTTGCTTCTATGGATGAGCTGTGTAGATTGTTTATACAAAAGGAAGATGACTAGATGTTTAAAAGACAAATTTTAAAGCTAAATAATCTATACTTCAGAACTATATCTTCTCTGACTATTGTTCTTAGACTTATTTCCATGAATATTGGAATCATTTTTCTATGCCTTTTCTTGTATGGACTATATAGGTTCAGGCTGGGCCATTTGGTATCTGCCTGATCAAATATTTTATGACATTTAAGCTTAAAGAACAAGCTATTCCAAAGAACTGCAGTTCAACTTTTTCATAAGACAACTAATAATTCTCCTTCCTTAATAGCTATGAAGAGCAAATGATACCTCATGAAAAATCTGGAGATATGATTTTTCAGCATAAAAGCACAAGGCTAAACACATGCTTTTGTTCCCATAAATAGACCCATTTTCTTTTCAGCTATCATGAAGGAAAGTTGGTAAAATAAAGCTTCTTTGTCTCATGACTGTACATCTGTTGCATATTTTCTGCCTCCTGTCCTAGTTTTTCCACTTCTGACCTAATAATCATTTGCACAGCTTCCAGGGAGGCAGGTTCCAGGGGATTCTGACACACAGATGCAGAGGCTAGGTATAAAGCAGTTGACATCGGAATTCCACTTTCTACAAATGCTTCAAGTTATAAATTAAGAAAAGGTGTTGGATTTTTCTTTTTCACTTTACGTGTTTTTTACACTTATGGGTTCCACAGGATATGCAATTATTCTATCATTTCCCCCACTCCCCTCATCTCAATAATGGCTATAGGATCTAGTGCTAGTCATAGAATCAGGAGAACAGGGTTCAAATCCCTGACCTCTGACACTTAATTGCAATGTGACTCTGAAACAGTCACTTAATCTCTTGGGAAAGCCATTACATTTCTTTAGGCCTCCATTTTCTCATCTATAAAATGATAGGCTTGGATTATATGATACCACAGGTTCTCTAAACCTATAATTCAATGATTTTGTGATTTCTGTGCACCTCAGGCATTAACTTCAAACATTTATGCACAAAATCATAGATGTATAACGTTTTTTAAAAAGTCAGCAAGTAAATGGTTGGCCATGCTTAGTGCATCAGGGGAGGGAATTTCCACACTAGGACTTCCTTACACTGCTGAAATCACAGCTCAATTTCCAATACATATAAATTCTCCTCAGATATAGAGTCTGGGCTCCCTTAAGGTGAAAGGAGGATTGGGGAAAATAATACTGTACATCATCTTTCCCTGAAATTTATGGGAGACATTATCAGAAAGGAGAGGCAGTGAAAATTTCCATAGTATCAGATGTCTGTATGCCCATGCATGACATTGGATAGTGAGCAAAATGAAAAAGATCACTTAAGACAGGGAGGTTCATTGAAATGTGACTCAGGGCTGGAATACAGCAATGGAAGGATATACATTATTTCACCAGAAACACATGAGATAATAGAGCCTAGTACACAAAGAATAGATATTTCTATGAAGAAATGGAGGAAACAGAGGGTGCAAACATAGATCACAGGATTAGGGATTTAAAGCTGAAAGATCATCAAGCTCATTGCCCTCGTTTTACAAATGAGTTATCAGAGACCTATGTAGGTGAATTGACTTTCCTAAGCCCATACAACTAGTGAATATCTAAAGTGGGATTTGAACACAGGTCTTTTTTACTCTTAGTTCAATATTATAGCCACATCACCACACTATTTT
>WOXC01005619.1:1032500-1083933 GCA_011680675.1 Gymnobelideus leadbeateri | reverse complement strand
CTTGACTCTATTTTTTAAGTTCATGGACATCAGGTTAAGAACTCCTGCTTTGGTGTGACAACCCTAGGACATTCAGCCCAAAGAGAAACAAAATGGACTTGCTCTTGTTTGTTAAAGTAAATTAGAGAGCCCATTTGGTATGACTGGGAGTATGAAGATGGTAACATTGGGGATCCTATTGCCTAGAGTCATTTAACAGGCTGAAAAGTGTCCTAGAAGCATAAAACTAGGAAACACTTAAAGGTGATGATCTAGTCAATCCTCCTGTCTCTTTGTACAATTAAATGATGTTAGTCCCACACCCAGCAATTTGCCCTTTTGAATACCAGAGAAGGAGACGGACCAGTCTGCCCCAAAGTATACATTCCTGTAACTTCTGTCTCACAGGTCTTAGAGCCAGATACTTCTGACTATTAAAAAGAAGCCTCGGTGCAAATTGGAGTAGGTCCGTCAGTGGTCCATCCACTCAAACCAGACCTACTCTCCTTCATTTACTGAGTTACGATTTATCTGAAGCCCGTTTTCTTATTTGCATTTCTCACACTTGTTTTTCTTTCATTTATCTTTGAGTCAGGGAATAGAAAATAGAGAAGCGACAACAGTAGCAGCAACAACAACTACAACAATTTTTTCCCTACAACAGGGAAAGAATAACAAGCAAAACAACCCTCCACATGGAAGTGTTCCAACAGCGTCACTAAGGATTTATTTTGCAAAGTGCAAATACCACCTACTTTTTATGTATGCACTAATTGTTAGGCACTTATGGAGGGTCCCCCTCACATTGGTGACATGAGATAATGAAGGCTTGTCTGCAATTAGCATCTTTTCAACAACCCTAACTCTAGCATTAAGTAATAGTCTCTCAAAGACCGTGACTTTTGGCATTTTCCCAATGAAAGATATTGAATTGACTTCAAAGACCTACTGTTGCTTTGGCAAAAACATACTATTTAAGAACAATTCCCTTTGTCTAATGTACCTCTTTGAAAGCATGAAGAATTGTATGCTCCTCCATTAGCAAGGACCTGGAAGAGTTACTTGGAGATCACAAGTTTTAGAGTTGGGAGGACCTTAAATATCATTTAGTTCAATTCTCTTATTTTCTAAGAAATAAACTGCCCCTCAAGGAGAATAAGTGAATCACCCTGAGTCATCATTTCAACCCCAAACCATTTACATCACTTTCCAAGTGTCATATCCCAATGACGGAATTCACTCAAGGAGCACTAATTAAGTACATATTAAGAAGGTGGGGGAGTGGAACAAGTGCCAGCTCTGAATCAGAAGACGTCAGTTCAAACTCTGTATCTGCTCCTTACTACTTTTATGATTTTGGTCAAGTCTCTATCCCACTAGGCTTCAGTATCCTCATTTGCAAAATGGTGTTAGGAGGAGGTATGTTGAAGTAGTTGGCCTCTGAAATTCCTCTCAGCTTTAACTCTACAATCCATCTCTATAAAATGAGAGGGGTAGGGGGCAGCTAGGTGGTGCAGTGAATATAGCACCAGACCTGGAGTCAGGAGGACCTGAGTTCAAATCCGGCTTCAAACACCTAACATTTACTAGACATGTGACCTTGGGCAAGTCACTAAACTCCAATAGCCTTCCCCCTCCAAAGAAAACATAAATAAAGGCATAAAATTTTAAAAATAATAATAAAATGTGAAGGGTGGAAGAAGGAATAGAAAAGTTCCTCTTTTCAAAAAATTTACATTCTATTTGGAAGTAAACTAAGTGGACAGAAACACTGAGCACAATTTGGAAGGAGAGAAATAGCTCTAATTGCCAAAGCATTGAGAAAATGCTTATAGTTGTAGATAGCACAAGAGCTGAGTCTTGAGGGGAGTTAGGGATGCTGAGAGGTGAAAGTAAGACAGACATATGCTTGCTCCAGCTGTAGGTAACCACCTGTACAGGTTAATGAGCACCACAGCAGGGCCACGTCAAGGTTGTGGATTGGCAAGTCATAAGAAGCAATAGTCAAGGAGGTCAAGGAATTCAAGGAAAGAAAATGGTGCAGAGTTGGAATAGTTAGGAGAAGAAAGAAAATGTGAAGATACTGAAGGTCATAATCATGATAAGGTAAAATTTTGGAGAGCTTGGGCAGAAGGGGAGATGGAAGTATAGGAGGTTATGACCATAGAATAGAATCTCAAAATTCTGTATCATGGAAGTAGACAACTTAGAAGTAAGATTAAAAGTGTGCCCAGAAGGCAGTGTGGGAAAGTAGATAGAGCCCTGGATTTGAATTCAAGAGGAACTGAGTTCAAATCCCATCTCTGATGCTTATTATCTGTGTTGTTTAATCATGTCTGACTCTTTGTAAGCCCTGGACCATAGCATGCCAATGTTTACCCTGGGGTTTTCTTGGCAAAGAAACTGGAGTGGTTTGCCATTTCCTGCTCCATTGTATTAAGGCAAACACAGATTTACATGACACATCTTGAATCAGACAGCTAGTAAGTACCTGAGGCTGGATTTGAACTCAGATCTTCCTGACTACAGGCCCAATGCTCTTTCCACTGAGCCACCTAGATGCCTTCTACTAGTTATGTGACCCTCAACAACACACTAAACCTCTATAACCCTCAAATTCCTCATCTGTAACATGATGGGGATGAAATCACACTGTATAAGATCCTTTCCAGCTCTCAATCTATGACCTTTGACTATCCTTGTGCATGACTGAGGTCGAATAAAGATACAAACATTCACAGAAGTTAGGGAAGCTGGTGAACTGGGAAGTTGGTTCCTTTAAGAAGGCATCAATCTGTGACCAACTATGATAGACTGGACTCTTCTCAGCAATGCAGTGATATAAGTCAATCCCAAAAGACTCATGATGGAGAAAGATGTCTAAACCCAGAGAAAGAACTAGAAAGAACTGAGTTTGAATCCTGATTGAAGCAAACTACTTGATCTTTTTCATTTTTCTTGTTCGGTTTTTATTTCCTCTTTACCATTTTTCATTCTATCTGGTACAATCCGCCTTTGTAATCTGACTAATGTCTAATGTGAAAGTATTTGTAGATCCTATATTTGGTTGTATGTCATCCATGGGCGGGGGGGGGGCGGGGCAGGGCAAGGAAGGAAAGAAAATTTGAAACTCAAGGAATTGTGGAATTGAATCTTGTAAACCAAAAGTAAACAAACAAATTAACAAAGACAAAAAAAAGAAAGAAAGAAAAAAAGAAGGCATCAATCTAGATGTTCAAGTTTTTAAATAAGAGATTAAGAGTTAGGATGAAGGGGAAGATTGTGAGTGAGGAATTAAAGTCCTTTGGAAATGAGTCAGAGTTACTTGAAAGCTGAGAGATGATAGCCATAAGGATCCAGAGGATATGGTGGAGACTGATTTTGGCTGATATTTAGAACTATGTTCAAGTCAACTAGAAAGCATGTCAGTAGAAAGGAAAAAGGATCCAAAACAGACAAGGTAGTATCAGAAAATTGTAGAAGACACCAAGAAGTTAGAAACATTTTAGAGGAAAGCAAGAAGTAACTGAAGAACTGAAATGAGAACTTCTAGAATGCTATTATTTTAAAGTGAGAGAAACAGACTGATTTCTATGGAAGAGTATAGACGTCATATACTCTTCTATATAGCTTATTGGAAGATCTGGGATTGGAATCAGGAGAGATCTAGGTTTGTTTACTTTCTCTGACATTCACTAGCCATCTCACTACTGGCCAAATCATGTTAACTGCTCTGAGTTCAGTTCACTAATCTGTAAGATGATCATTATAATTCCTAGACCACCTATCTCACAGAACTCTCCTGAGAATATAATGAGGTCATGTACATAAAATCCCCTGTAAACCTTAAAGCACTATATAAATGTCTGTTGTCATTACAATGGTTACACTGGGATGGCAAATGTTTGACACATTAACTCCTCTGAGCAGAAAAGCATGAGAAATGCAATTACAGAAAGTAACTATGAATCAATTAATATGTATTAGCATTTATTATGTGCCAAGTAGGGCAGCTATGTGTCATAGATCATAGAGCACTGTGCCTGGAGTCTGGAAGATTCATCTTCATGAGTTCAAACCTGGCCTTAGACACTTACTAGCTGTGTGGCCCGGGGCAAGTCACTTAACCCTGTTTGCTTCAGTTTCCTTATCTGTAAAATAAGCTAGAGAAGTAAAATGCAAATCCTCCCAGTATTTCTGCCAAGAAAATCACAAATGAGGTCACGAATAGTCGACAAGACTGAGAAATGACTGAACAACAGAATGTGTCAAGTACCGTGGTAAGCGCTGTGGATATAAAAGGAAGTAAAAAGCCTCTGCCCTCAAGGAGCTCACAATCTAACTGAAAAAGAAAGCAGAGGGAATATCTACCTGCCAAATGAAGATAACTTTGCTCCTAAAACGGAAGTGAGCATGTCTGGCATGTGTTGTCCTAGGCTGAATAGTAGATAAAGCACTGGGCTGGTAGTCAGCAAGACCTGACTTCAGATCTGACCTCAGATACCTCAGACACCTTCTAGCTATGTGACCATGGACAAGTCACTTAACCTGCCTGCCTCAGTTTCCATATCTGTAAAATGGTGATAATATTAGTGCCTATTTCCTAGGGTACTTGTGAGGATCAAAGGAGATAATTATAAATCACTTAGTGTAGTACCTGGCACCTAGTACTCACTATACAAATGTTAACTTTTGTTTTTACTGCTATTGTTGATGCTGTTGATGTTGTTGTGGTTCTTCTTCTTCTTCTTCTTCTTCTTCTTCTTCTTCTTCTTCTTCTTCTTCATCTTCTTCTTCTTCTTCTTCTTCTTCTTCTTTACTTTGATCAGACCTTGAATATAGAAAACTGTCCTTTATTTGTCTGTTGTGAGCACCGATCTTGAACTAGCTTCAAATAATTATAATAGTTTCTGGTCATATGTGTCTGGCTTCTATGACCTGGTAGAAGAAGAACCCTCCTGAATTATCACTTTTGGGTTTGGGGTTCACACTTAATGGTGGAGGTGATTGATTCAATTTTGAATGTGTAGGCCTATCCATAAATAGGTATTGCCTTGAACTTGTTGGTTGTGAGGTAATACACAAGAGAGTTTGTATAATGGGCTAGATACCTATATACCTATCCCAGTATGATGTCTCCAACTCTTGTTTCTTGTCTTCTTTTGAGGGAAGTTAATGTGGAGAAGCGGATAGAATATTAGACTTGGAGTCTGAGAAGACAGGTTGAAATTTAGCATCAGACACTAGCTTTTTGACCCTGGACAAGTCATTAAACCTTTGACACTCAGTTTTCTCATATATAAAATGAAGGGGCTGAACTCAATGACTTCTAGGTTCCCTCTCTAAATCTATGGTCCTAGGGGGAAAAAAATAACTAGAATCAGAGCAAAACACTAGTCCAAGTTTTCTTACCCTATGTTGTATCATAGACTTCTTTAGCAGTCTAGTGAAGTATATAGACATCTTCAGAGAATATCTTTTAAGTGCATAAAATAAAATACATAGAATTACAAAATAAATAATATTGAAAATAATTTTTAAAAAGGCTCATGAGACCCAAGTTAAGAACTCCTATTCTATGGTAAGCTAGAGGACTATAAAAACTATGAAGCCACTAGTCTCCTCCCAACCCTTCACCCTCATCAGTACCAACTTTTCAATCAGAAGCCATAGTATAGCCTCGATATGAAACACAGGTTCATCTTGTCTCTGTGTCTAATACTCTTTCTACTATAACAAATTGACTCTCATAGACAAAAAGGAGTTGGCTGGGATTTTATAGAAGCCACCAACTTACTGAAGCTTCATAAGAAGACCAGAGATCCATCTATTTCCAAGGCTCAAGGCATGAGCATCCCCTAGTTAAATAGCTGTTCACTTCTTCTCACTCTTAAGCATGAGAAGGGACTCACATGAGGACCCTAGGAGGGTACAAAAGGATATTGTTATTTTTCAAAGTGCATATATGTTCTATGCATGTGGCAGGGCTCTGGGAAAGAAACAAGGTGAAGGAGAAAAGAATGCAAGTGGGAGATGTTATGACCTTTGGGGGATGATTGAAACATAATAGAATTCCACATGTTTTCCCCACAAGGAGTTTCATGATTTCTTCATTTTGTATTAAAGGCTGAGTTTCCTGATATAAACCCAAGGATATCAGCTTTAGTATATTCCACAGTAACAAGGTGGCAACCTTTTCACTGGTCTGGTCAATAAAATGGCATTTTAAAAGATATTAAAGGAACCCGGGGAGAAGGAATTCATTGTTAAAAATTGCCTGCTATTGGTTCTCAGAACAGTCTGTATATTCTTTCTAAAGAAGGGGAGAGAAGAATAGGACAGGAACTGAATTATTTATTTAAAAACCCGATAGATCATAACAATATTGTCGTCTATCATCAGCCCCTCTTCTTCTCACTCATTCTCTGTTTGTCGAGTTTGAGAAAAATAACCCCTCCAAAGTGCTCTCACAGCCAGGCCTGGCAGAACTCCTTGCTCAGGGAGTCTGTGGGATGAAGATTCATTACAGATCATTCGTGGATCCTTCCCCTAGCTCAAGAACAGGCCTCAGAGTTCTGAAGAAAGTGCAATTGGTAGTAATAAAAAGTGAAACTACATTACCTGTGGACAATTTATGGGCAAACATGAATATCAGCAGAAAATGGAATGGAGTCAGCTCCTGGACATGATCAATTTAATAAGATCAACTGAGAGGATTAGAAAAGCAGGCTGTGTGGACAGATATCAACTAATGGATACTTGAGTTTCAATCAATGGTCTCTAATTTCCTCATCACCTGCAGGACATTTCTCCCAGACAGGATCCTTTGTGTTATCTTTTGCACAGTTATGCTCACGTGTCTAGAAGAGAGGGGGCCAAGAACCTGGGCTATTATCTTTCCATCGACAGAAGGAAAAAGTCATTTCCAGCTCTTTATCAAAACTGGGCAGAAACATGCGTCCCTTTCTGAAGGCTGGAATAAATGCTGAAAGAAAATTAACTCTGAACTTGGTCACATTCTCATCCAATTCTGTAAGTCCTCCATCCAGCAAGCCCACTGGGCTGTGAACAACCTCACACCTTGTTTTCCTCTAGAGAGAACGGGGGCATAGCCTGCTAGGTGGCAGAAAGCCAGAATGGGTGCCTTCTCCTACAGCCTGAAGGTTAGCTTTTTCTGCACATGATTTCCAGATGCAAGCAAATGAGTGAAAATTGACTCACAACTTTCTGTTTTCCTCTGTTGAATCCCCTAAAACTATTTTTCTCATAAGGGAATAAGATGTAATAGAAAGAATGTTGAATTTAGATTTAGAGAACATGCTCAAATCTCAGTTCTGTTACTAATTACCTATGTGATCTTGCACAAGTCCCTTAACTTCTCTGAGTTTTATTTTCTGATTTGGAAAATGACAAGGTAGAATGAGATGAACTCTGTGGGACCTACTAGCTCTCAATGAGTTTTCCCATTATAGAGCACTGCCATGAAACCTGAAGAATGTCACACTATACAAAATATCTTGCATATTGCCTTTCAATCAACATTTAAGGCAATACTCATTTATGTTTAGGCCTACACAGGCAAAATTGAAGCAATAACCTCTATCATTCAAATGTAAACCTAAACCTCCTACTCTATAATTTCAGAGGTTTTTTCATTCTATTAAGTCATAGTGAGTCATATTTCATTGAGGAAGTAATGTCTACAAGAACAAGCTATACCCCCTAAACTGTCATGCAGGAAATACGGACCACTGATGGTTGCTAGCACAAGAAGGCCTTGGTATGAGACCTATCATCATTAACTATGGTTAAGTTGTATAACTATGAAACTTGCTTTCAATGTCCTGTACTTTGGCCCTCATTCACTTATTATTCACTTACTGTTCTGTTAACCCAGTGAGCATTTATTAAACTAGTACAAATATTATTCTAGGAGTTCACACTGCTCTAGCCCTACCCCAGGCTGCTCATCTGGGGGCAGCCAAGGAGTTTTATCCTTGAGTATTGTTCAGGTGTTCAAAATCCCCTTTCCTACATCAACATACCTAAAGCTGATAAATTTTCCGCTGGCTACCACAGTAATATGTAGGGAACTAGGTTGAATAGTAGATAAAGCAGTGGGCCTGTAGTCAGCAAGACCCGAGTTCAAATCTGACTTCAGATACCTCAGATACCTTTTAGCTATGTGACCATGGACAAGTCACTTAACCTGTCTGCCTCAGTTTCCATATCTGTAAAATGGTGATAATATTAGTGCCTATTTCCCAGGGTACTTGTGAAGATCAAAAGAGATAATTATAAATCACTTAGTATAGTACCTGGTACCTAGTAGGCACTAAATAAATGTTAACTTTTGTTTTTACTGCTGTTGTTGTTGTTGTTGTTCTTCTTCTTCTTCTCCTCCTTCTTCTTCTTCTCCTTCTCCTTCTTCTCCTTCATCTTCTTCTTTTTCTTCTTCTTCTTCTCCTTCTTCTCCTTCTTCTTCTCCTTCATCTTCTTCTTCTTCTCCTTCTTCTTCTCCTTCTTCTTCTTCTCCTTCATCTTCTTCTCCTTCATCTTCTTCTTCTTCTCCTTCTTCTTCTCCTTCATCTTCTTCTCCTTCATCTTCTTCTTCTTCTCCTTCTTCTTCTCCTTCTTCTTCTTCTCCTTCATCTTCTTCTCCTTCTTCTTCTTCTTCTTCTTCTTCTTCTTCTTCTTCTTCTTCTTCTTCTTCTTCTTCTTCTTCTTCTTCTTCTTCTTCTTCTTCTTCTTCTTCTTCTTCTTCTGCTACTTCACAGAATCAAAGAAACATAGGATATTGAAGTTGAAAAGGACCTTGGGGGTTTTCTGGTTCAACTAATTTCTGACTGCAAATTTCTTCTATAATATTCCTAACAAATAATCATTTGAGGAATGAATGAATGAATGACAAAGCATTTATTAAATATTTTCTCTGTGCCAGACATACCTCAAAGTTCTGAGCATATAAATGGCAAATACAGTGGGCAAGGACAGTCTCTTGTCTTAAAGAACTTAAATTATAAATGGGCAGACAACACACATATAAGAATGGGAGTGAGGAGGAGCTATTAAGAATAGAAAGTTACAATGAACAAGCGAGTGGCACCACAATGTGGAAGATTGACCTGCTGTATTGAGGAACAATGGCAGCATTGATTTGGTTGATCATGGCTCATAGTTCATGGAGAGAAAGGGTATGGAGGGAGGGAGAGAAGGTTGTAATTGGAAGGAAAAATAGTCCAAGAGGCAATGAAAGACATGGCAGGAAGGGGGAGAATTAACCAAAGCATGGTTCAATCTTTCCTGCATTAGTACTGTGAGAAAAAAGGTCACTAATCAAGAGAGTAAGGGATCCCAAGAAGAATTTCCAGCATGATCTCTGAGCCCAGGGAGTGAGGAGGATGTGTAGGAAGTTACCAGAGATGAGGGAATAGATTTTACTTGTAGATTAACCGTGAAGGGACAATTCACCTCCTTCTGAGGTAACTCATTCAACTTTGGGTCATTGATTTAGAGCCTAAAGCGATCTCAGATCATCTAGGCCCACCACTCTCATTTTTAAAATGAGGATACTGAGGCCCAGAGAGGTTAATGATTTGCCCTAGGTTATACAAGAAGGAAATAGAAAACTCATAACTTAAACCAAAGTCATTTGATTCTCTATGTGATACTTCCCACTCTACGTGATCATTAGAATTAAAACAAACAAACATAAATTGAATCTAACTCTCCCTCACTACAACTTTATCCTCATTCCCCATGGTTCTACTTTCTGAAGACTCTAAACACTTTTTAGTTTAGAGTAGTTTAGTTTAGTTTAGAGAAGACTCTAAACACTAAACAAATTACTTCTTCCCCCTAACAGACTTTCATTTACTTGAGCACATCTATCATGTTCCCCTAAATATCCTCTTCTCCAGGCTAAATATTCTCAGTATCTTTGATCATAGCTCACATGGCATAACCACAAATTCCTTCCTATCCTGGACATTGTCCTTTGAATATTCTTAGCTTATTAATACTTTTTCCTAACTATGGTACCCAGAAATAAAGATAGCATTATTCTCATTTTTTTTCTGCTCTGGAGGATTAACATGGAGGCAAATATGACTGATGGCTATTTCATATGTGGTCCTGTCCATCCTCCAACCTAGATGACCCCCCTGAGAACTTTAGGGGGATCCAGCGACAATAAACATATGAAGTATGCTTAGCTGGGATATTAAAGGAAATAATAAAAGGTGACTTTTGCTTGTAATTTGTCAGACTGGCCACAACCTTAGTGCCTTTGGTCAGTGGTATCCTATTTTTAAATAAAAACTGATCCATGTAAGGGTATATTCGGTTAAACCTTCAGGGTGCACGAAAAGGCATCACTATTAATATATGAGAATATGAGAATGTCTCCCCTAGTGTAAAAGGGGCCATGGTAGGCCCATGATTTTGCCCACCCAGGCATCTGGTGTCCTATGGCTATGTTTTGTTCCTCCACCGCTAGCCCTTGGAAAAGTAGTATATTTTCACCAGCCAAGTGAGTCTGATATATTTCCTGTCACATACAACTACATTCTGTAAATCTAATTGTTCTGCAATTTTCCTCCATCCCTTTCATGGTATTGTAAGAGCTCCTAGATGAGCCAGAAGAGAGAGAATATTTGAGGCCATTGTGATTTAAATTCTCCAGCCTAGATGGCCAGTCATATGTCAGAATGGCCTTAACTACAAGAACTTTAAATACCATATCTCAGCCAGGCTTCTTGGGTGACTATACAAGTGGATGTTTTGATTAGAAATGTCTACATTCAAGGTTAATATCAAAGCTATTTTAAATCAGTATTGGGCAAGCAACTCATCAGCACCACTCCAATTTCTTTCTTAAATCTAAATTGTTTTTAGAAGATTAAGGTGTTTTACTTCTTTTCAAAGCAATAATGCTGAACGTAACAATCCTTTAGAGGCTGATAAGAGCTGCTGGGTACAATCTGTATTCTCTTTTTTGTGAACCTGACATTTTGAAGAACAGAATGGAAAGGAAATATCTTCATTTATTTTCCCCCAATTTTTCCCTACTCCATTGAGTATTGGAGGAGAGATTTCTAGGTCTATCTTAAATCAGGGATTATCAGAAGAGCTGCCCCTGACTCTGAGCCCTAGGTTGTTATCATGGGTGTCTAAGAGCCCAGAATAGTCAAGGGATAATAACCTTTCATCCCCAGGGCTTAGCTTGAGACAAGTCAGTAGTGAACCAATGAGTTTGGTGATAAATTGAATTACAGAGTGTATTAGTTGCTGGGGAAAAAAGGGGTGGAGATGGCAGGAAGATAGCAACATCCCCTCCATTATAAAAAGGGGGCATTTCCTCTCAATTTTTGAATGTATGCATGCATGTGTAACACATTGCAAACATATACAAAAACACATGCTCACCAACACAAATTAATTTTCAAGCTTTTAAAGAAAGCTTTCCTGATAAGAAAATGTATATGGTAGAAGGAAGGAAAGGAAGAATAGAGGGAAGAAGGAAGGAGAGAGAGAAAAAAAAAACATTCATTATGAGCTCACTATGTGCCAGGCACTGTGCTAAGTGATTTGCATATATTATCTCATCTAATTTTCACAACAATCCTGGGAGGTAGGTGCTATCATTATCCTCATATTACACTTGAAGAAACTGAGGTGAACATGTTAAGTGACTTGCCCAAGGTCACACAGATTCATACATGTCTGAGGCTGTATTAGACTTCAAGTTGTTCTGACTCCCAGCCCAGCACTCCATTTACTTTACCACTGAGCTACCTCAAGGAATAGAGCCCAAAGAAGAGAAAGCATTCGTGTTTTTATCACTACTATGATGTTTTTCTTTTACGCTGCACGATATACTTAGAAAGGAGCTTAGTGTCTCCTTGTTTCTTGCCTGACCAGCCTTACCCCAAGTAGAA
This sequence comes from Gymnobelideus leadbeateri, assembly GCA_011680675.1. Classification (NCBI taxonomy): domain Eukaryota; kingdom Metazoa; phylum Chordata; class Mammalia; order Diprotodontia; family Petauridae; genus Gymnobelideus; species Gymnobelideus leadbeateri. The sequence continues at coordinate 1,072,015 of WOXC01005619.1, read as the reverse complement.
ATGGCAGCCAGTATTAGAAAGTGTAGTTTCAGGGGCGGCTAGGTGGCACAGTGAGTAGAGCATCGGCTCTGGAGTCAGAAGGACCTGAGTTCAGATCCGACCTCAAACACTTAACGCACACACAAACAAAAACCTAGCCGTGTGACCTTGGGCAAGTTACTTAATCCCAATTGCCCTCCAAAAAAAAAAAGTGTAGTTTCCGTTAAGGTTAATCCATAGCAGAGGTTAACTGTTATGAAAGAAAGTCTCCTAATCCTTTGAGATTCCTTAGCAGAAAAGATTCTTGGGTGGAGTGAATAGGGCATTTTCTTAGAGTGGCAATAGAACAAGGGGTGCCATTCTTCCTCCACTGTGGCTTGTCGTTACAGTATTGTAGGACAAGAGATCCAGAGCTAGACAGGACACGAAGGTCATCTATTCCAACTAGTTCATTTTAGAGATGAGGAAAATGAAACGCACAGAGGTCATACAACTTACCAAAGGTCATGTAGGTACCAAGCATGAGAGAACGGTGCTGACCTAGGTCTTCTTACTCCAGAATCTGTGCTTCCTACTCTACCATCACCATATAGATGGCATTTCAGGGTAGCTGAGCCCCTAAACCTATATGTTCATCACTGTCCCTGCCCTCTTTGGTGCCCAGCTTCCCTCTCACCCTTCCCCCATTTCCTAGATTTGGATATAGAGATTGAGGACACTCACTGGGGACACTGATGGGATCCCCTAAGGGACAGATCAGATCACTTCTCCCAACACAACTCTGAAAGACTGTTTTCAGTACTTTCTTCCTTACCAGTAGGCCAGGAGACCCAAAACAAGACTTACATAGAGGGAACACCAGGGATGGGCAGACATGTGGGATCCTGAGACTTTCTTATGCCTCAGGTGCTTTTCTCTCCCATTAAAAGAATTAAAACTAGCTTCTAGAGCAACTGCTTATAGCTCAGCTCTTAATAAGATATATTTTGACAAAAGAATGTGGAATCTCATTAGCCCCAATTCAAACAGGGTGAAATTCAAAAGTTTAAGCAATTCTGAGCATTTGTTCAGTTACTCAATCAACAGTCACTTATATAGGGCCTCTCATGTGCTAGGGACCATATTAGCATTGTGGATTCAAACACCAATAATAGAATAATCCTTACCATCTTGGAGCATGCATTTTAACAAGAACTCATTCTAGCAATATGCACCTGATGAGGTATGGGCTCTGGGAACCCCTCGAGCTCTCCTTGAGTCCTTGAGGTACAGGCTCTGTGAACCCCCATTGAACTCTGATTAAATTGTCTCATTTGATGAGGCATTTGCATGAGGCAATAAGCCTTACATTGGGGGGTGGAGTCAAGATGTCGGAGTATTAACAGCATTTCAGCAAAGCTCCTACTCACAAAACTTATAAATTTATGTAAAAGGTGACTGAACAAACTCTGGAGCTACAGAACCCACAAAATGACACAGAGAAGCTAACCTCCCACTGAGGACAGCCCGGCAGCCTGGCAGGGGTATACAACATATACTGAATTACTTATCTTCCCCATAAGGGTGGGTGACAAGGGAGGAAGGGAATGAATCTGGAATTCAAAGTTTTAAAATCAAATATTTAAAAATGTATAAATACCATTATTAATACTATTTTACATATAATTGGGAAATAAGATATACAGGCATTGGGCCACAGAGATTCATCTTGCCCTACTGAAAAAGCCAAAGGGGATATGGGAGAAGATATGGGAGAGAGCAGATGGGGTGAGGAGATATCCTATGGGACTACAATTCTGGGGTAGGGGTAGGGAAAAAATGGAGAAAAAAACTGTAACTCCAAATCTGATGGAAATGAATGATGTAAACCAGATGTTAATAAAGCATTTGGGGGGGGAAAATAAGCTTTACATTGTGGCTGGGCCCTAATCTCTGTTACTAAACTTCTCACCCTCTGTTCCTAGACTTCCCACCCTTGGGCCTATCAAAATATCAATCCACCCTTGAACTGGCCTAACCCACCACTGTCTGTAGTCTCCAGGTGGCTTCCCATCCTTAATCACGCATTGACCTCATTAACTCCTCCTGAAGACCATTCCCAAACTCCTCCTCTAGACCACCCCTAGATTCTTCCCACAACCTTTTGTATATAAGACCCCATCTTGTCTCCATGTTTGTGAGACCACCATAGAATAGTGAGAGCGCCATAGAATGACCTAGGACAGACTTATTATGTATCTAATACAAGAGAACTTTTAATAAACTTTACTTTTCTTTGGCTGAGAAGACTTGAGTTGAATTCATTCAGCAGGACCCAGCATGTTGGTATTTTGGGGTGACCAGAGCAACCCTAACCCTTTTTATGGTTACCCATAACTTCCCACCCTTAGTCACTCATTTACTAGAGTCTGACCTCATTGACTCTTCCTGAAGACCCTCCCTAAACTCATTACTGGAGTCTGACTTCATCTGACTCATCCTGAAGACCATCCCCAAACTCTTCCTCTAGACCACCCATAGATTCCTCCCACAACCTTTCTTTAATCTTTCATCTTGACTCCATGAAAGGAGGAAGGCCAAAGAATGATCTATCATCAGCTCACTCTATGTCAGAGGATTCTGGCCCTCTTGCCCAATGCAAGCATCACAGATACTGAGGCTCCCTAAGAGTCTCCCCAATATGGCAAACTTTTAATAAACTTTGCTTTTCTTTGGCTGAGAGAAAGCTTGATTTGAATTCATTTGGCAGAACCCAGCATGTTAGTATTTTGGGGTCTCACGCACCCCTAACCCTATACTTCATCATTTTATTCTGACCCTGTAAGAAACCCAAACAACCAATGTCTGACCCAACAGAGCAAATGAAAGAAATGCATAATAGCAAACTGGACTTGTCCAACAGAGAGAAATTAACAAACCATTAACTGACCTGCTCTTTCCCTTCTCTACTCTTCCTCCACACATATATTTCACACTAAATTAACAAGTATTCACTAAGTATTCATTAAATGATCAGTTTTCTATCATATTCTATAGGGAATTAGGAAGAAAAGACTTGATCTTTGCCCTCAAAGACCTAATCACTTTATGAGGAAAAGAGCTCTATTCTATCAGGTTACTCAAGAATTTTCGGTGGCTCCTCTATACTCTTGCAGCTGTTCAGCCATTTTTCAGTTACGTCCAACTCTTCATGACGCTATTTGGAATTTTCTTGGCAAAATTGTTATTGAATAGTTCCAATTGTGTCCAACTCTTTTGACCCATTTTGGGGGGTTTTCTTGGCAAAGATCATCGAGTTGCTTGCCATTTCCTTCATATTTTACAGATGAGGAAACAGAGGCAAACAGGGTTGAGTGATCTACCCAGGGTCACACAGCTAGCAAGTGTCTGAGACTGGATTCTTTTGAGTCTGAGTCCTCCTGACTCCAGAGCTTGAAGTCTCTCTTCTTCACCATTTAGCTACCCTATAACTGCTAGGATAAAATATGAACTCCTTAGCTTGGCACTTAAAGCTTTGAACAATCTACCTCCAGTCTCATTTTTCTGGTCTATTTCCTTTCATTCAATGTTCCAGCCATATGAGGCCTCATTGCTGTTCTCTGAAGACAGGCTTCTATAACCTATTTAGTGCTGACTGCCCTGTATACCTAGAATACACTCTGCCTTTATCTCATTCTCTTGAAACCCCTAACTTCATTCAACGCTTAGTGCTGGGATCATGCCTTACAGATCCCTGTAAACTAAGAATTCTTTAGCTTTTTGGTGTCAGAAACTCCTCAGAATAATGTTTTTAAATGCATCAAATAAAATTCACAAGATTATAAAGAAAATGATTTATATTGAAATAAAGATGTATTTTCCCTCTTCAAGTACATAGATCCCCTGAAATCTATTCATGAACCCCTGGGGATTGGAGGATTTTATGGTAAGAATCTCTTCCTTCATAGCATGATGTATTGTTTATTGTGTCTGAATGCTTGTGACCCTATTTGGGGTTTTCTTGACAAAGATACTAGAATGATTTGCCATTTCCTTATTCAGTTCATTTTACAGATAAGGATACTGAGGCAAACAGTGTAAAGTGATTTGCCCAAGGTCACACAACTATTGTGTCTGAAGTCAGATTGGAACTCAGAAAGAGGAAGGAGTCTTCCTGAATCCAGTCCTGGCACTGTATCCACTGCACCACCTAGCTGCCCCTCATACTGTTATCTCCCTACTCAAATTATCATGCATTTCTTTTTTTCTTTAGATGAACTATCTCCCCTCTCCCCCTCCCCAAGACACCAAGCTACTCAAAACCAAGGACAATTTTCTTGTTTATCTAGTCATTTGGGTCTTTACCTACCCAGTGCCTGGAATGTCCTGAATTTGGTAGGTTTGTTTGTTCATTTGTTTGTTTGTTTTTAAACTTTTGGATCTCCCTGTCTCATCAAGGCTGAAAGTATGGTGGCCATTTACAGGTGCTGATTAACAAGTTTTTGCATTGTTGATCAATATGGAAGTTTTGACCTGTTCCATTTCCAACTTGAGTCAATTCACCCCTTTGTAGTCAACCTGGTGCCTTCTCCCCCAATCCCAGGGGCTCAAGACATAAGTACTAGGCTGGACATCTAACTATCTTTAGCCCTACCAAACCTATTAATCCATTAGCCTCTGTCTCCTCTGTAACAGAGATTACAGTAATGAGGTACCAGCTTTGTCATAATAGATGTTTAATACCTATTTATTGAATTGAATCAAATAGTCCTGACTTATTGAGGGATGGGGTTGATATTCTTAACCTGTAATTTCATTCAGACTGGGAAATACAAATATGGAAATGCCTTACCATCAGAAAACCTTTCAAGACATGTTTCTACTATTCATTCCCACAGCTGTTATTTTCTTTCTTTGCTTTGGGAACATCCATGTACACCTGACAGCTCCACATTGCAGCTGCCCCCAAGGCAACATGGGGACAATTGATGAAAACTCTAATCCAGCTACCCAGAGAAGGAGGGACACTTTCTGAGCACAGTTGGTTCTCAGTGCTGATCGACAATCAAGAGGCATATGTCCCTCTGAGGTTATTTTGGGATGTGTGTGCTTTGTGAGATGAATCAGACAGGCGAGTAGGATTTCATAGGGAATATTTGATCAAGACAACAATTCCATTTTGGGCTAGCTGTTTTTCAGTGGGGGGTGGGGGTGAGGGTGTTGAAGATTCTTATCCTATATACTCCTTATGGTAGAACAAATTTAAAATGAGTTTGCTTCAGGCAATCATACATGGGGAAATAAAGAGGGTGGAGAAGAAAAGGACCAACATCAGAAAACTCGGGATAGCTGTCATTATATCAAGCAGAGACCCCTTTAAAGCTCTGGGATTTCAAATTTCCTGTTCAAAGAAATAGCTCCACATGAGGGTTCACTTTGATCATCACATTCCCAAGGTATTAAATTATTTGGAAATGAAGCAAACAAAGGGATTTTATATGAGTTGTCACTATTTTTTTGACTTATTGATGCCACCATTTAGCAGAGACTAGGACATATCCAGAGGACAATGACCAGGTTAGAGAACAGCCTTGCATTTTTTCTAGAGAGTATCAGCTTAAGAAAGTGGGAAGATACTTAAACTAGAGAGAAGACTTGGGGGAATGTAACTGTTATATTCAAACATCTGAGGTGCTAACCCATGGAAGAAGGATTAGGTTGGCTGCTTGTGCCCAGAAAGCAGAACTAATAGCAATGAACATAAGTTGTCTAAAGGTAAATTTTGATTTAATGTAAAGAAAATGTTGCCACTGATAAGATTTATCTAAAGTTGAATGGGAAATTTCTGGAAGGGTTCTTTTTTTCTTTAGGTTTCCAAGAAAAGGCTGAGCAATCACTTTTTGGTTAGGTGATAAAGAGCTATGGGTTGGACTGGGTGGATGCTAAGATACTTTGTGTGTCTGAAATTTTTATAACTTCAATCAATTGCTTAACAAGTGTTTTTTCGCCTCTTACTATTGCTTCTAAGGACTATCAGATTTTTTTTTTTAAACAACAGAAAAGTGTATAACATAGTTTATATACCCTTAACCAGGCTCCTGCCATCTAACTGCAGAAGCAAGACTAACACTTAGAGAATAATTATGTGTTAAATGGTTAGTTACATTCTATAAATCCCATTGGAGCTTTAGGGGTGGTTAGTAATGATAAATGTGGACTGTAAATCCTCTGGGAAGGCTTCATGGAGGAAGTGGGATTTTGGGGAGAATACAGACATGGAAGAGTAGAAAGGGGATTGTCTTGGAAGCAAGAAATCTGAGATGGAATACTTGCTCTTTCAATTATCCCCTTAATGAACTTGGGCAAATCACTTAACCTTTCCCATTTTTTATTTCTTCATTAGTTAGAAAGGTATAACAATACTCACGTGACTTATCTCGTAGATTTATTGGAAAGATAGAGCTTTGTAAGTCTTAAAGTGGTACAGAAAGTTATGAATAAACCCTAGACTGAATAATGGGCAGGATTTGCATAGTTAAGAGAGAAAAGACCTTCCATTAAGAAGGAATAGTAAGGAGGAGAGAATATATGGAGTCTACAAACAGACCTACCTAAGTGGAAGGCAGAGGAGGTGGTGATAATAATGGCTAGCATTCATAGAGCACTTTAAAGGAAAAATTCTATGACTATATTATTTTATTTAGTTCTATACCTATATTATTATATCTTCACAACAACCCTGGGGGAAAGGTGGTTTTCTTATCTCCATTTCACAAATGAGAAAACTGAGACTGAGAAAAGCTAAGTGACTTTCCCAGTGTTACAACTAATCTTCCTGATACCAACTCCAAGGTTCTATTTACTGTACCACCCAACTGCTAAAAGAGTAGGAAATCCTTCCCCAATTGATAAATGGTCAAAGGATATGAACAGGTAGTTTTCAGAAGAAAAAATTAAAGCTATCTATAGTCACATGAAAAAAATATTCTAAATCACTATTGGTTAGAAAATGCAAATCAAACCAACTCTGAGATACTATATCACAACCATTAGATTGGCTAACATGACAAAACAGGAAAATGATAAATGTTGGAGATGTGAGAAAATTGGAACACTAATACATTGTTAGTGGAGTTGTGAATGGATCCAACCATTCTAGAAAGCAATTTGGAACTATACCCAAAGGACAACCATACTGTGCATACCCTTTGGTATGGCAATACCACTTCTAGGTCTATATACCAAAGAGATCTCTAAAATGGCAAAAGGACCCATGTGTGCAAAAATAGCACAAATAGCACAAAAATAGCAGCTCTTTTTATGGTAGCCTAGAACTGGAAACTGAGGGGATGTCCATCAATTGGGAATAGCTGAACAAATTGTGCTATGTGAATGTAATGGAATACTATTGCGCAATAAGAAATGATGAGCAGGTAAGCTTCAGAAAAACACGGAAAGACATGAACTGATGTTGAGTTAAGTCAGCAGAACCAGGAGAACATTGTACATGGTAGCAGTGACATTGTGCTATGACTAACTTTTATAGACTTAGCTCTTTCCAGCAATGCAAGCGTCTAAGACAACTCCAAAAAACTCATGGTGGAAAATGCCATTCACAGCTAGAAAAAAGAACAGTGGAGTCTGAAAGCAGATCAGACTGAAGAATAGTATTTGCTCTCCTTTTCTTTTGTTGTTTTCTTTCTTCTTTCTTGTGGTTCATCCCATTGGCTCTAATTCTTCTTTACAACATGACTAATGTGAAAATAGGTTTAATATGAATGTATATGTGGAGTCAATATCAGATTGCATGCTGTCTTAGGGAGAGGGGAGGAAAGGGATGGGGAGAAAATTTAGAACTCAAAATCTTATAGAAATGAATGTTGTAAATTAAAAATAAATTTTTAAAAAAGAGTAGGAAATTCTGTTGAATGGGTGAAATGAGGTCAGATTAAATAGGGTCTTGAAAGTCAGAAAGAGAACAACTGAACTGATGTAGTAGCAAGAGGGAGACGTGGTGAGAATCCGAGCCTTGTGATCTGACTCCAAAACCAATACTCTTTTCACTACACAATTCTGTATATTGGAATAATTTCTGAAGAGAGGAAGAAAAGAAATTATGGACCAATTGATCTAGAGTGCCTTTAATGTCCTCTTCTAGTATGATGCCATTTAGTGTGGAAGGCTAGATTGCATAGTGGATAAAGTGCTGGACTTGGAGTCAGGAAAGCCTGAGTCCAAATCTGACCTCAGACATGTATATATGTATGTATGTATGCATGCATGTTACTAATTGCTACTTTAGATTTGCTAAAGAAAGAACGGTACTTGGTGATAGATAAGATGTAGGGGTTAAAGGACAGGAAAGAAAAAAAGGATGATTGCTAGATTTTTCAGCCTGAAAGACTGCCAATACCTTTACACACTCAGTCTGAGACAAGTGGAATTTGAGTTGATAAAGAGATGTATAAATGGAGATATCCAGAAGGCAGCTGGAATGATGTGCCTGAAGTGTAGCTAAAGAGCTCAGGAAAAAGAATTAACCTTCTTGCAAGGAAACAAAAGATTCTCACACCACAAACAATTTGCATTTGGACCATATTCATATTAGGTATAAAATACAATCACTGTCTATGTTTGTGCAAACTGTTCACTATGAAAGGGTTATTGGTCCCAGCCTATTGACATTGTTTTTGTGGAGCATAGAGACTTCAACAAAAGAAGCAAACCAATTAATGATGCTTAAAAAAATCACTGGTCTCTATAAGGGCATATGGTAGTTCACACAATAACTTAAGGCAGCTAGGATGAGGAAAGAAAGAAGAAAGAGGAGAAAAGGATAATTATTATTATCCAAAAGATATTATGACCAGATCTCTGGAGGGAACAAGGCAAATTTGTTTTGGTTCTTTGGTATGTTGCAGAGTAAAAAAAGCAGGGGGAACCATGTTCCAGATGTCAGAGACACTCTTGCCTGGCACACAGGTTATGCCAGGCTCTTGTCCTCTCCTCCAGATATTTGCCACATGGCACTTTGATTATCCCCAGCAACAGGGTCTCAGGAATGAACGAAGAGGCCAGTAATGTTATAAGAAGAGGAAGGTTATTATTCAGGGGAAGGGAATCTACTTAACCTCCCACTTCTGAAGTCAATGGGGAGGAGGCCTCTAATTACTAAACTGCAGGCATACTTAAGTTTCTAGAAAGGAAGATTTCAGATATGGTAGGTTGCAGAGGAATGGCAGTGCTAACAGTCAGTAAAAAGGAGGATCACTGAAGCATTGACAGCCTACTGGAGAAAAGGTAGACCCATCCACACAAAGACTTGATTCCTCTTAGCTGTGGCTTCCATAGTAGTTGTCATTCATTAGATCTCACCTGTTACTACCTGTATAAGTCATGGGTAAACCATTTAGTATCTTTGAATGTCGTTGCCTCATTTTATAACCAAGATAAATAATTACTAATTGCCTGTAGTTAGCACCTACGTCCCCATGTTATTGTGAGCATCCCGGAAAGCATTCTGCATATCTTAAAACGCAACGTAACTATTAGTAATTGTTATTTATAAATGTTAGATTGTTATTACTATTATTATACTAAACACAGATTGTCTTCAACTTCTTTTGGGCCCCTTCCTTCCAGAGATGGAAATGAAGTGTTCTCTCTCTCTCTCTCCCTCTGTCATTCTAATTGTTTACTATGGAAGAGAGTGTCTCATAGAGATTTTATAAACAGTGAGATCTCATTGTTGAACCAAACCCAGTCATTTTGACCAATAAAGAAATGAATGTCCTGGGACGTTATCAGATAGATAACAAATGGGGCAGCTGAGATTTGAACCTAAGAATTTTTATTTCCCACTTTGAATGCCATCATACTGCATCTGGCTCTGACATTCAATACAGATAGACCCATTATGCCTCGGTTTGATCCTAGGAGATGGGTTAGGGACGTTTCTTAGGGATGCTTTCATCTATTTTGTGCAACTTTCTGGAATAAAGGTAAATTGTCTTTTACAACAAATGTGCTCATAGAAGAATGTGCTTAGTATTTGTATTTGTAGAAAGTATTTGCAGAACCTATATTTGATTGTATGCCACCATAGTGGGGAGGGAGGAAGATAGGGAGGAGAAAATTTGGAATGCAAAAGCTTGTGGAACTGAACGTCATAAACTAAAAGTAAATAAATAAAATAATAATAATAAATTTTAAAATGTAAATGTTTTTGCATAAAAAAATCAATGCAGCTAAAGTAAGATAAGAAACTGTCTGGTAGGGGTGGCTAGGTGGCACAGTGAATAGAGTATCGGCCCTGGAGTCAGAAGGACCTGAGTTCGGATCCGGCCTCAGACACTTAACACACACACAAAAAAACAAAAACCTAGCCGTGTGACCTTGGGCAAGTTACTTAACCCCAATTGCCCTCCAAAAAGGCAAAAAAAAAAAAAAAAGAAACTGTCTGGTAATGGAGGAGGGAATAAGTGATATTTTTGCCTAATAATTCAGAAAACATTCTCATGCCCTATGTAGATAGATACATATGCGTGTTTGTATGTGTGTGTACATGTATGTATGTATACATATCTATACACACATGTATGTGTGTTTTTAAAATTTCCCAATAGAATAGTGGTCAAAGGAAATGAAATATATATATATATATATATATATATATATATATATATATCTCAAAGACTATGTTTTGGAAAATGGCTAAAATGATAAGAAAAGGAACAAATGGTGAAGGGCATGTGGAAAAATTGGGACACTAATTCGCTGTTAGTGAAACTGTGAACTGATTGAACTATTTTGGAGAGAAATCTGGAATTATGCCCAAAGAGTGATTAAACTTCATATACACCTAGACCCACCAACACCATTACTAGGTTTGTTTCCCAGGATGATTAAGAGAAAAGGAAAAGAAACTATATGGCTGAAGATATTTATAGCAGCACTCTTTGTGGTGGCAAAGAACTGGAAATTGCAGGTATGTCAGCCGAGGGGGAAATGACTAAATAAGTTGTGGTATATGATTGTGAGAGAATACTGTGCGATAAGAAATGATGAACTCAATGATGTTAGAAAAACACGGAAAAAATTGCATGAAATAATGAAAAATGAAACGAGCAGAACCAAAAGAACATCATATACAGTAACAGCAATATGGTCTAAAGAACAATTTCTCATTTTTTTTTGTCTTTATTAATTTGTTTGTTTACTTTTACTTTACAAAATTCAGTTCCACAATCCTTTGAGTTTTGAATTTTCTTTCCCCCACCCCATGGCAGCATGCAATCAAGTATAGGATATGCAAATACTTTAATTTTTCATTTTGACTATTATAAATACCTACACCAACTACAAAGGACCTATGAAGGAAGATGCTATCTGAATCTAAAGAAAGAACTGATAAATACAAGTGTATGTAGAATGACTTTACATACATACATACATACACACACATACACACATATGTCTACTGGTAGCCATCTTTAGGGTGGGGGAGAGAAAGAAAAAAGAGGAAAAAGGAAAGTTACGTGACAACTTTATTATATATTTTAAAAGAAGAGCAAATTATATATAATAGATTTGCAATTTCAATTACCAAAAAGTGAATATCTAAGTCACTAATAACAAAGGAAATACAAATTAAAATAGCTCCAAATTTTAGTTTACTCTCATTAAAGAGTTGAAGATTAAAAATAATTGAAGTATTCAGTGTTGGAAGGGCGAAAGAAAACCAGGCATACTAATCCAATATTGGCAGAGCTAGGAATTGGTCTAAGCATTCTGCTAAATAATTTGGAGTTTTGAGAAAAAAAAATCTATTAAACTGCTAATGTCCTTTGATCTAGAGTTCCCATGACTGGACATACATTCCAAGAACAAAGACAGAAAAAAAGCCCCATGTATATCAAAATATACATAGCAATATACTATGTGATAGCAAGAAAATGAAAACAAAGAATCCATTATCTGGGGAAATGGCTTAACAAAGTATAGTGTGTTAATGTAATGTGTGTATATGATATTGTGTGATTAAAAAGAAGAAATATGAGCATAAAGAATTCAGAAAAATGGGAAGATTTTTGGCAAAAATGGCAAAATAAGAAGTGCCAAGATAGCAATATACTTAATTATATACTATAAATGAGAATGACACAAAAGGAAGCCATATTCTCATTTATTTCAACAATAAATCTTCATTTTGGAGAAAAAATGATACATCTCACTCCTCTCAGTAGAGAGGTGGGGCACTATGGGTATGATATGTACCATACAAAACCTATATATATATATATATATATATATACATTAAAGAGTCACTCTAATCCCTTGGTTTTGCTTAACTGGGTGTGTCTCTCAAATCCGGATTAAATGGAGGAGGATATATATTTTTAAATGAATGTAATATTTGGAAAAAAATGTTTTAAATGAAACAAAATGGCAAACATCCTTTCCCACACATATCATCCATACCCAGAATCTCACATGATTTTCTCCACAATTCCCAATATCAGCCACATCTCCCCAGAGCAATTTCTCTGACTGGGTGTGAGATTGCTTTGACAGTCAAATTTGAAAGGACCAGAGTCAAATCTCTCTCCCCTGAGGCCTGTTCCATTATGTGTCTTCCTGCAGTGATTAGAGTTTCTTCCTTATGTCTCTCTACTGGTAATCAGATTCAACGAATCATGGAAACATTGAAGACACATCCCTCAGGACTACTGAACACCAGACAGATTCCACTCCTCAATCACAGGGACAAGCTAGTCAAGATAACATTTGTGAAATGATACGCAGCCTGCTTAACTTATGTGGGCTCTGCTGAAAGTAGTACCTTTCCCATCACGGCAGAAGCATAAAAAGGGCTTTTGCAAACAAAACACATCAAAATTCCACCAAACAGCACCAAAAAGAGTTGGTGGAGTACCTTTATCTGTCCCTGAGTCTGTGTTTGTATCTTTTCCTATAATTACATAAATCTAATCATGCGCATTCATACAACTGTTTCAAGTTAGCAAAATAGAAATAGTTCTGACTGTGGAAATAAAAGACCTGTGTTCAGGACCCACTTTTGACACCTTGAACAAGTGGTTGAGCCAGTATGGACCCCAGTTTCTTAATTTGTACAATGGCATGTTGGGACTAGATACCCTCTAAGTAACCTTCTCTCTCTCTCTCTCTCTCTCTCTCTCTCTCTCTCTCTCTCTGATTTCTCTGATCTCCACAACAATCCTGTGGAGGAAGTGAAATAAATATTTTTATCTGAGAAATGGTAAGTGAATTAATTGCCCAGGATCACAAAACTAGTAAGTTTTTAACCCAGGACTTCCTGATGTCTGTGCTAGCACTCAATCCACAAAACCATGATATGTTACAATTCTTTCAAGATTTATGATTAAATCATTGTGGGAGCTCCAAGTATTCTAAACTTTTTTTTGTTTGTATATATCATGGACCTCTCGGGCAGTCTTATGGGAAACCCATTCTCAGAATAAGTCAAGTCAACAGGATTTTTAAAAATGCTTACTATGGGGGCAGCTATGTGGCACAGTGAACAGAGTGCTGACCCTAGAGTCAAGAGGACCTGAGTTCAAATCCATCCTCAGACACTTGAAACTCTTACTGTGTGATCTTGGGCAAGTCACTTAACCCCAATTGCCTTGTCTTCCCCCCTCCAAAAAAAAAAATGCTTACTATGTGCCAGGAACTATACTAAGTGATCAGGATATCAATATAAGCAAAATGGAAGGTAGTTCCTGACCTCAAGGAATGTATATCCTAATGGGGGAAGGCAACACATAAATGGGAACATAAAAGATGGGAAGGGTGGACTAGAGGTAAAGGCTAACTCTGGAGAGTCAAAAGAAGAGGAGGAGTAAAGAAGAATGACTGGTCTTATTCTTATGTAAAACTGGAGATCCCAGAAAGAACTCCTCCTCAATAAGAGAAGGGGGCTGTACAGGTTGAGGGATCTCCCTGGATGAGAAGGCCACAGGGATAGACCAAAGTGCCAGAGAATAATGTTTCTAAAGGCCTTCAATGAAATATATAGATTTACAAAGGAAACCAATAATGAAGTCATAAAAATATGTTGTTGCTGCTGTTGTTTTTTAAACTAAGTTCATAGCTTGCAGGTTAGGAGCCCTTGACATGGATGACACTCTTTTTGATAACTTAAATAACTGTCATAGACAGACTTCGAGAAGTTGCTGTAGTGGAAGAATTCAGCAGCCTATGGAAATGAGACTCTAAACTAATAGAGGTTGGTTTTCACTCTAGAGGCATCTGTGGTTCATGCCCACAGCCTTTCTAACTTACCAGAGTTTACAATCTCCTCCCATTCTCTTAAAGATCTTAGCAGCATTTTCATGCCACGATGACAAATAGCAGTAGCTTTTTTGTTTTGTTTTGTTTTTGGCGTTTTATTTATGGCAGAATGTGAATATGGTAAGCCTATGTTGACACACTGTAAAAATAAATAATAAAGGCTCATCGACTGACATTGTCCAGGGGTTCATCCCTCCATTGGGAAAGACTTTGTTCTGGTATCATCAATGTTTCCCTGTCTTCCCTCCTGAACTCTGGCCTCCTCCAAATTTTGTCATTTCTGATCATTCTCCTTCCTGGTCTTCTACTTCACAATTTTGGCTTCATCTTTGACCCTTCTCTATTCCCCATCCCCCCATACCAATAATTTGCCAAGTCTAGCTAAAGCTATCACAATGGCTCTCACATCCATTCCATGCTCTCCTTTCATGTGGCATTTTCCTTTGTTTAAGCCCCCAGTACCTATAGAAATAGCTTGCATTTATAGTTTAAAGGTTTGCAAAATACTCTGTTATAAATGTGTGTGTGTGTGTATATATATACATGTACACATATATATGTGTATATTTATCTATGTATGTATATGCATATAAAGGGATATATAGCTGTATATGGTGATTATATGCATATATGTGTATATGATTATATAGTTCTCTCTTCCACATCGCAACTTTCCTCATTGTGGTTTTGATATATCATGGATCAGCATAAGAAATTAAATGTAAATTTTTTGTTACACAGAAGTTACACAAAGGCCAGCAGAAGATACAGAACCTATGACCAAATACCTCATCCGAATTTCACAATAAAGTACTGTAAATATACCATAAAAGAAAAAGAAAATATGCAGACTTCTTCTTTAGTATGAAGAAAGGACCAGAAATTTTATGCAGATTTTCCAGATCACTGGGAGACCCTGCACCCCTAATGCCTGCAATGTGGAAGAGATAACTGTCCTTTCAGTTGATCTTCATAGCCACAGGGTAAGGGAGGTAGAGCTATTATTCCCATTTTACTGATTAGGCAACTGTGGCGGAGAAATGTTAAGGGCTTTGCTCAAGGTCACACCACAAGTATGTAAGGGAGAATTCAACCTCAGGTCACCCACCTGTACTGCTTTCAGCCTCTTAATGGTTCCCCTACTTTAAGACTCTCCCATTTATAATCCATCTTCTGAAAGGCTGTTAAAAATATTCTCCCTAAAGTTCCAGTCCGACCGTATCATTCTTAAGTTTGAGAAGCTTCAGGGATCCCTAATTTCTTTGAGGATAAAGTACAAACTACTCAGTTTGGGATTTAAGGCCCTCCACAATCTGGTTTGCAAGGCCCTCCACATGTCTTTCTAGATTTATTCCACACCAAGTGCCCTTTACACATTCTCCATTAAGATAAATTGGCCCCATTGATCTTCCCCATGCTTGCAACAAACTCCCCCATATACACATATAACTCAGAGATAGGGTCACTAAAGGGTCAGCCTTCTTCCTTGGATCTCTTGAAGCTCACATCAACTCATACTACATGGAAAGGCACTGTATGCTTCAGACCCTTGCACCTGCTTATTCCAACAACCTCTCTGCCTTGCCTAGTAACATAATGTATTCCAGGGTTCTCCACTGGTTCTGGAATTTAATCTCCTAAAGATTCTTTGTCTCTGTCATTTTCCTAAAGCAAATATTCCCCTGGAGGATACACCTGGCTGCACAGGCTTCCTTCCAGAGAACCAAGTCCATCTGTATTGGCCAGCTTCTCATCTGACCTCCCAGCCCTTGTTTCTCTGTTGGCAATGTCCTCTCTAGCCTCTCTACAAAGGGAAAGCCCTGCGGGTGGAAATCAGGTGTATAAGCTGACTGGCAATCAATCACCTTCAATGTGATGTCAGTGGGGCTAGAGGGACCCAGTACACAGCAAGGAATTCACACTTTGCCAAGGAGTAAGCCCCGTCAAGGGAATTTCATACCTGGTTAAAGGAACAAGGAAGTCAGTACAATGGACAGGGAGGATTGGTATGCCATGGGACAGGGCTGAGGTTAGCAAGCAACACTCATTATAGCATATTGCTCGAGAAATTTGAGTTATTTTTAACACAGTTATTGATGCTCACATAATCAATGCTTTTATGTGACTGTTAATAGCCAAAAAGTCTTCTTATGATGGATTATCACAGCATGGAGGTGACCCTGGCTTTACAATAGCCATGCCATCAGAGAATAAGACATTCATCCATAGAGGAGAAAAGTGTTTTTTTTTTTTCAAATGTTGACACTTCAAAGAATAAACTCCAGTTACCAGAGAATTCACTCAAGTACAGTAGTTTTGGCTCTCAAAATGCAGGATAAGCAAGGTACTTGATGATATAAACACAAATGTAGAAAGAAGAGTAAATTCAAATTTGATAATTATGTGAGCAGATCCCCTTGGTCCCTCACAGTTAATAGGAAGTCTTATCCCTGGTCAGAAATCAGGTAATATTCTTATATGAGCAAAAAGATGGAACGTAGACTGCTCATACCTATCTATCTCTTCCCCATAAGAGACATCACAGACCTACAGTGAGTCATTAGCTACAAAAATGTATGAGTTTAACATTATTTGACAGAGATAATGTATTATGTCTAGACAGCCTTCAGAGGATTCCCTCTCCCTAAGCTCCTAGTTCTAGAATCACTAATCATTATTGAATCAACTTTACCCCTGGTATTGGAATGTGTCCCTTTTCTCCAGTGGCCCCCATTCACCATCTCTAACTTTCCATACTAAAGTAAAACTCCTGGGCCATCAATCTTATGTATGTTGTCTCTTCCATTATTAGAATGAAAGCTTGTTGAGGTCAGAGACTAGCTTTGACTTTGATTTTGTATCCACAATGCTCAGGACAGTGCTTGGCATATAAGCATTTAATAATTTTTTATTCGTTCATTCAATCATCCATTCATTCAATGGCATTCATTCATTAGCATTGGTGCAGTGGATAGAGTCTCCCACCTGCTTTCAGGAAGACCTGAGTTCAAATTCAACCCCAGACACTAGTGTATAATCCTGGGCAAATCACTTCACCTTTGTTTACTTCGGATTCTTCATCTTTAAAATAGAGATAATAATAACACCTACTTCACAAGATTGTGAGTGCTGAATGAGATAATATTTGTAAGACAGCATAGTAGTGGGCATGGAATAATCACTAAATGTGCTGTTTGTGGGGTTTATTCAGAGCACAGAATATCAGAGGTAGAAGGGGGATCACCTGTTCCAACCAGTCCTTGATCAAGAATCCCCTCTACATCGTGTCTGAAAATTGGTCATCCCACCTTTGTCAAAAAAAGCTTTAGGAAAGGAGCACCATGATCTCCTGAGCCAGCCTTGTAAACATTTGGATAGCTCTTGCTCATGACAGTGGGCTGAAATCTGCCATTTTTCCAGAGAGAAATTCTCTCTATACTTCTGCCTTAGAAAAATATCCTTGGTAAGATATAGCACACAGAACTGAACCAGAAGCTTCCAGAGAAGTGAAGCAGAGTATCATTCCCATATTATAACCTCCATCTTGTTATTTTAGGAAAGTAACGAGCATTTATTAAGCACCTCCTCATACTCAGCATGTTACAAATATTATTTCCTTAGCTTCTTACAACAACCCTGTGAGGTAGGCACTACTGGTATTATTCAAATTTACAGTTGATCGAGCTGAGACAAACAGATGCTTAGGGTCACCCAGCAAGGAATTGTCTGAGGATAGATATAGACTCAGTTCTTCCTGGCAAGGTGCAGCACTCCCTCCTTACAGCATGGAAGAGGAAAAAGTTATTGATCCACCTAGCGAATAGAGCGTTCTTTAAACTACAAACCTCTTGACCATAGGAGGCACTTATTAGACACTTCAGAATCTCAGCTCAGTTTCTCCCAGCTTCCAGCTCCCTTCAGCAATGAAAAACATCTGAAGGGTTTTTTGTTTGTTTTGTTTTTGCTGTGGTTCTTTTACAAAGAACATTTTTTTAAATACTAACCCATAAAAAGAAAAGCTGAACCTCTCAGCTCTGAGATCCCTAGAAAATCTCTCTCAGGCTTAAGTGCCACCCAGGGAATGACTGAACATCAATCCCCTTGAATGGAAAATTGGTAGAGAAAGACATCAAACTATTACTATCCATACATTGTGAATATAGAATGGAAAGGAAGGAGTCAACAGAGATCTCACCCTCAGAAACCCATGGCTCTCCATGAATCATTGTGGACCATGGATGACTTTGGATAAATATTTAATTAAGTTCTTCCAAAATGCATCATGGTGTGTATACCCACCACCAACCAAGATTATAAATCCTTCATGTCATCATAAACAGAGAACAGTTCATCCTCATCCAGGAATTTACTGGAGTGCAAACTCCATATATGCCAATAGTGGGATGCAATTTCAAAGGAAGAAAAAAATCGAATGCAGTCTTTCACAGTCTTCCAGTTACTAGGGTCTTTCCCCTACACTTACTGTCCACCCTGTACAGTTATCAGATATGTTCCTAGGTCCATACATGTACAGGGGCTATTTTCACTTTCTTTTTGTAAACCTAGTGTGTAGCCCAGTGACTGACACTTAGTAAATTAAATTCTCAATGATTAACTGAATGATTTCAATACATACTTTTTAAATATTTGTTTTTACGTTGTCTTCTCCACTAGATGACAGGCTCTTTGAGGGAAGGGAAGGGGTGTTTTTTTTTTGCCTGTTTTTGCACCCCCAGAACTTAGCACAGTGCCTAATCCAAGGATGGCACTTAATAAATATTTGTTGAGTGAGTGAGTGACCAATAAGAAGCATGGCTTCCCAGAATAGAGAGGCAGTTACCCTTCTGTCCTCTCACCTATTGAGACCACAGATGGAATATTATGTTATATTACACCCCCACACTTTAGGAAAGACATGGGTGAACTGGCAAATAGGAAAGGAAGATAATGAGAATGGAGAAAGGACTTAAGTCCAGGCTATTTAACCTGTAGAAGAGAAAGATTGGAAGCCTTGTAATACTTGCTCCCAATGACTTGAAAACTTGTACTGTGGAGGATAGAGTAGTTTTGATATATTTGGCCTCAGATGGCAGAACTTAGAACTACGGGAGAAAGGTAAAAAGTTGCTTGATTTTAGAAAATAAAAAAAAGGAAAAAAAAGCTTGTGAACATCAACGTTATTAAAAATGGAATGGGCCCTTTTGTGAGGCCACAGGTTCCCCAACTTCACCCTGCCCTAGTCCGGCTAGATATCTTCAAGCAAAAGCTAGGTCACCATTGGATGGGATGGGCATGATGGGCTAGGGATTGTTTTTGGTATGGTTCTATTGGATAGTCACTGAGCTATCTTCCTTTTAGAATCTAAAATTCTATGATTCTACTATGGATGAGTTTATCACTTACTGGGGACTAATATAGGAATCATTCCTTGGTCTTCAACTTTCAAATAATGATCCTCTCTGCACTTAGTAGGCTTGTCTTTTTATAGTGTGCCTTACTGGTCTTTTTTCTTGGGTTTATATTCATGATTATCAAGCTTGCTAGTACTTCCTACAGACTATGATCCATTGGTATCACCTTAAGGAAATGAAGTCATATCCTCATCAAGATGGTGCACTAGAGGAGAAATATAGTAGAGGAACTTTGAAGATAGTCTGTGGCAAAGTCAGATCTGTCTTATTAGCATAGGACCGGGGTGGAGAACCTGTGGCCTCGAGGTCACAAGTGGCACTCTAGGTCCTCAAGTGTGGCCCTTTGACTGAATCCAAAGTTCATAGAACAAATTCCTTTAATAAAAGGATTTGTTCTTTAAAATTTGGACTCAGTCAAAAGGCCACACCCAAGAATCTAGAAGGTCACATGTGGCCTCAGGCCCATAGGCTCCCCACCCCTGGTTTAATGGTAGCCATCACTAGGGAAGACAAAAAAAAAGAAAAAGAAAAAAATATATATGATAATTTTATTATATATTTAAAAGGAATAGCAAGTTGTACATAATAGATTTTGCAGTTTATAACCTTATTATGTAAATGCTTGTTTTCTTCCATAAATTAAAAATAAAATAAGTTAATTTTTTTTAAAAGGAAACAAAGGATTCTAAGAGGCAGTGCTGAGGGAAGGAAAGGCTTCTGGGCATGAGTACCAATTAAATGTACAGGGACCAGAGATGATGATTCTTATAGGAGGATCAGCAAGAAGGCCTGCTTGACTCTTCTGCTAAACAAAGAAGGAGATAGAGAAGAAAAAAGATAGTGCATGACAATTTCACGGGATAAGGAGTAGAGAACTTTCCATCTGTGCCAGTAGATGACAGTGTACCCAAACTGATGAGATCAAAGCTACATGACAGTGTCAACATGTGCATTGATACTGCAATAAAGGACTTCATGGAACACCTGGGAAACTTTAACAAATTCTCATAGAACCACGTGGGATAGGATCTTTCCAAAGCCACTGCTCAGAAACAGGAGTGTTGACAGTAGAGGTACAGGCCTAGATTTCTATCTAGCTTGATTCCTATCAGCTGTGCAATTTAGAGTAGCCCTAACACACACACACACACACACACACACACACACACACACACACACACACACACACACACACTCTCTTTCCCAAACGTGGAGAAGAAGCCTTTACTAGGATGGTCCCTTCATCCCCCAAAGCACTCCATGGCCAGTTTAACCTCTGTATTTAACCATCTTAGAATTTTAAGGCTACCGGAGACCTCAAAGGTCAGTCCTTAAGAGAAAGTCATTTGTACCTGAACCAAGTTTTCAAGTTTATAACCACTGAAAAGGGAACCAGCTGAGAAGCATTTAATCTGTAAAGCTATCACATGTCAGATTCAGTTTACACCATCTTGCTAGGCCTGGAAAAGGCTATACAGGGAGAAGAGATTTAATGACTTTTCAGACATGATAAACAGAAATATATGTCTGGGGAAAATTCTCACATAATGATGACCATCATCCTCATCACTTAAAATAAAAAATACTAAACTTTTATTCAGCATTTTCTGTACACAAAGCAATATACTAGATGCTAGATATCTATAAAGATACATACGGCAGAAACCTTTCCCTCATGGAAACTGCCATATAATACAGTCAGCTATAATTTAGCAGCAAGTTTGGCCTTTGAATTTGAACCTTTTAAAAGTGTAGTTCTGCCATATGTCAGATTTATAATCTTGGACACCTAACTCACTCTCTCTCTCTCTCTCACTCTCTCTCTCTCTCTCTCTCTCTCTCACACACACACTCTCTCTCTCTCTCTTTCTCGTTCTCTCTCATTCTCTCTGTCTCTCTCCCTTCCATTTCCCTCCACGTTCCCCACTCCCTGCTCCTCTCATTTATAAAATAGATTGCCTAGATTATCTCTAAGATTTCTTCCACATCTAAACATTCTGAACTGTTTATATGTGTTTTGTATATAAAACATATATGTTTATATATAAGTTTATATATGAGGAAACTGAAGCACAATGACTTCTCTAAGGTCATGGCTACTTAATGGCAAAGCTGAATCAACAAATAAATCCTCCAAGTTTAAATTGTGATATTCTTTCTCCTAAAACAGGTTGTTGCTTCTCATTCCCTACCTGGATTGTTCTCTATGACTTCCTTGATCTACATGCACTTAATCTGTGTTTTACATTCATCTCAAATCTTAACTCTTCCATTAAGTTTTCCTGATGATACAAGTTTTCACTGATCACTTCAGTCTCTAAATTGTTTTCTAGTTACCATTTGTATGACACGCTTTAGCACCCCATTTTCTGACTATGGAATTTTCTCATCTATTCATTTTTTTCACTTTTCTGTACCCTAGACCAATGAAAGATATTTTTTTAACTATCAGCAACATTTAGCATAGTCCTAGGCACATAGTAGTAATTTAACAAATACTTATTAATTGCTTTAATAATTCTTGCTACTAATAGATAATGATGGTTCCAATAAATTCATGTATTTATTTAAATGTTTATCATGCCCCAGAAATAAGTATCAGTTCACACACATGGACTGATATATGGTGTATTAAAAGACTTTTTTGCTAAGTATTTTCACCATGATCCATTATTTTTTTTCTGTAATGAAAAAGAAGACATAATGCCTTTACCATCTTAATTATGATTCAAATTAATTTATACAGGAAGAGAAAATAATGTACAATACAATTTAGACCCAGGAAAATCAAACAGAAAGATAAAAAAGAAGTTAAAGACTTGATAGAATTAAAGTAAAATATTATAGTCCTTTGGTGAATACTAAATGGGAACTATGTGGATTATATGATTTTTCATCTTTGGCAATTTTACAAATACTGACCACGTTTTAGGGCACAAAGAGTTCATTAAAAGTACAAATGATAATGGTAATAACACCATAAGTGTTAAGATCAATATTTTGCAAAAATGAAATCTATGATGAATATGAGGAAATTTAAAGAATTCACAATTAAATGGTGATGTAATTAATTACTAAATATAATTACATTAAAAATCATTGAAACAATGCTTTTATCAAAAGAATGATGAGAAAGCATGTCAAAATTTCAAACCCTATTCATTAACATAAGAGAAAGAAATCAATAAATCAAGCATTTACTTAAAAATGAAATAAACCCAAAATAGTACATTTGAAAAGAAAGATGAGGTAAAACTGAAAGCAACTATAGAGTTGACAAATGAAACTAAGAGAATTTTAAAATTTTATTTAATATTTTATTTTTCCCAACTACATGTAAAAACAATTTTAACTTTCTTTTTTTTCAAAATTTGAGTTCCAAATTCTCTCTCTCCCCCAGTTTACCCCCATGTAGAAGGCAAACAATTTGATATAGATTATACATGTGAAGTTAGGCAAAACATATTTCTACGTAAGCCATTCTGTGAAAGAAAACAGACAAAAAATCAGCAAGAAGAATAAGAAAGTAAAGAAAAAATATCTTTGATTTGCATTCAGGCTCTACCAGTTCTTCCTCTGGAGGTGGATGGCATTTTCATCATAAAGTCTTACAGAATTCTCTTGGATCATTGTATTGCTGAGAATAGCTAGATTATTCATAGCTGATCATTATACAGCATTGCTATTACTATGTACAATGTTCTCCTGGTTCTGCTTTGCATCACTTTGCATCAATTCATGTAAATCTTTCCAGGTTATTTTTTTTCTGAAAGCATCCTG
Organism: Gymnobelideus leadbeateri; assembly: GCA_011680675.1. Taxonomy (NCBI): domain Eukaryota; kingdom Metazoa; phylum Chordata; class Mammalia; order Diprotodontia; family Petauridae; genus Gymnobelideus; species Gymnobelideus leadbeateri. The sequence continues at coordinate 1,048,532 of WOXC01005619.1, read as the reverse complement.
TTTATCCTTTCTTAAAGCACAATAGTATTCCATCAAAATCATATACAACTTGTTCAACCATTCCCAATTGACATACATCACCTCAATTTCCAATTCTTTGCCATAACTTAAAGAGCTGCTATAAATATTTTTGTGCATATGGGTCCTTTTCCTTTTTATTTTTGTCTCTTTGGGATAAAGACCAAGTAGCGGTGTTGCTTGGTCAAAGGCTATACATGGTTTTTATAGCCCTTTGGGCATAGTTTCAAATTGCCCTCCAGAATTGTTCAACTAGTATGCAACTTCACCAATAGTACATTAGTGTTTTTATTTTCCCATATCCCGTCCAACATTTTTTATTTTCCTTTTCTGTCATAATAACTAACCTGACAGGTGTGAGGTAGTGAGTCAGAGTTTAATTTGCATTTCTTTCATTAATAGTGATTTACAGCATTTTTTTCCATGTAGCTATAGATATCTTTGATTACTTTATCTGAAAACTGCCTGTTCATATGCTTTGACCATTTAAAAACTGAAGAAGGCTTTTATTTCTATAAATTTAATTCAGGGGGCGGAGCCAAGATGGCAGAGTAGAAACAGCTCCTCCAAGCCACTCTGCCCCCAGATTCCCCCCAAACTATGTAAAAGGAGACTCTGAACAACTTCTGGAGCCCCAGCACCAACAGAACGACACAGAGAAGCTAACCTCCCCCTGAGGACAGCACAGCGGTCTGGGACCTGGAAGCACTCAGCGCACAGAGCTTGGGGAGCCGAGCCGAGCCCAGGCCTGCTTGAGCCGAGGTTTTAGCCCCAGGGCGGCAGGGCCAGCAGCCAGCTGGAGGAACCCCAGAACACCAGGAGCTGTGGCAACTCCAGAATTATCAACATAGACATGCCTAGGACAAAGTAAGAGGTTAGTGTCCTATGGACTTTGGGACCTGTATTTGGGGAATGCGTCAGCTCACTCCCCTGGGAGCTAGAAGCCGCTGAGGAGACACGCCATTTTGTAGTTTTCATAGGCATTTCCGGCTCCCAGCCTACAAATCATGGGGAGATCCAGCGATCAGTCTTGGGGGGTAATCGCTCTTGCTTTAACCTCCCTGGATCTGGATTGTGATCTAGGGTGGAAGTCGTGGGTGGGTTTAGAGCTTGCCAGAAACGAAAGTTGCCCCCCACAGGTTCGGGACAAAAATTCCTCTATCTGGCCTTAAAGCCATAGTTTGGTAACCTTGGGCAAGTTACTTAACCCCAATTGCCCTAAAGGGGCGGCAAGGTGGAGCAGTGAGTAAGAGCATCAGTCTCAGAGTTGGGATGACCCGAGATCAGATCCGGCCTCAGAAAATGAGCACCCATGCATAAATAATGACTAGTCGTGTAACCTTGAGCAAGTTACTTAACCCCAATTGCTTTAAAAAAAAAAAGCCATAGTGTGGCAACAAGCCCAAAAGTCAAGCAATTAAGTGGCAACATGCCAAGGCAAAGGAAACAGAAAAATGCAACCCTAGACTCCTATTTTGGGGGCATAGAGCGGGAAAAGGACTGTGAGGTCAGAAGTCCTGCTCCAAAACCCCCAGGGGAAAACATGAGCGGGTTGCAGGCCATAGAGGACCTTAAGAAGGACTTTAAAATCAAATAAGAGAAGTGGAGGAAAAATTGGAAAGAGAAATGAGAAGGATGCAGGAAAAGTATGAAATGAGGGTCAACAGCCTGACTGAGGAAAACAACACCTTAAAAAATAGACTAGCTCAAATGGCAAAGGAGGCCCAAAGGGGCATTGAGGAGAAGAATGCCTTAAAAAGTCGAATTTGCCAGATGGAAAAAGAATCTCAAAAGCTCACTGAGGAGATTCATTCCTTCAGAGTTAGACTGGAGCAAATGGAAGCTAGTGACCTTATGAGAAATCAAGATACTATTAAACAGATCCAAACAAATGAAAGAATAGAAGGCAATGTGAAATATCTCATAGGAAAAACCACTGACCTGGAAAATAGATACAGGAGAGATAATTTAAAAATTATTGGACTACCTGAAAGCCATGATCAAAGAAAGAACCTAGAAATCACCCTTCAAGAAATTCTCAAGGAAAACTGCCCTGATGTTTTAGATCCAGAGGGCAAAATAGAGGTTGAAAGAATCCACGGATCACCTCCTGAAAAAGATCCCAAAAAGAAAACTCCCAGGAATATTATGGCCAGGTTCCAGAATCCCCAGATCAAGGAGAAAATACTACAAGCAGCCAGGAGGAAACAATTTCAATATTGTGGAAACACAATCAGAATAGCACAGGACCTGGCAGCTTCTACACTGAGGGATCGAAGGGCATGGAATATGATATTCCAGAGGGCAAAAGAACTGGGAATGAACCCAAGGGTCACCTACCCAGCACAACTGAGTATTTTGTTTCAGGGGAAAATATGGTCATTCAGTGGAATAGAGGACTTTCAAGCATTCTTGAGGAAAAAACCAGAATGGAATAGAAAATTTGACATCCAGACACAAGAAGGAAGAGATGCCTGAGAAAGGTAATCAGGGAAAAGAAATCAAAAGGAACTTATCAAAGTTGAACTATTTACATTCCTATATGGAAAAGCAATAACGGTGACTGATGATATCTTTCTCACGATGAAAATAATGGAAGAAGGGTGTGTGGTCATATGAATACATATGTGAATGTGTGTATATATGGTTACAGTTATATATGGATAGAGGGCATAGGTTGAATTTGTTGGGAAGGGAGAATACTCAAGGGATGAAATTATGAGGTGAGAGAAGAATGTGGCAAGAGGAGATGGAGAGAGACAGGGCACGGTAAACTATCTCATGTAGAAGAAGCAAGGGGAAGTGGTTGCAAGGGAGGGGGAGAATAGGAAGGCTAAAAAGGCAAAACCACATTCACATTGAATTTGGTTCAGGGAGAAAATGACATACATACTAAATGGGATATCTCAACCTGCAGCAGGATAGGGGGGAGGGGGATGAGAGAAGGGATGATGGATGGGAGGCCATCCTTGGGGTGAGGGGAGGTTGGAAGTACCCACTATAGAAGAGGGACAGGATCATGTAGGGAATGGACCAGGTGGGGGGTGGGATGAGTGGGAGGGAATTATAAGCAGCCTTGTACAATATATCTACTATGATAATGTTTTGCATAGCCAGTCATGTACAACATGTACTGAATTACTTATCTCCCAAGAGGGAATGGCTGACAAGGGAGGAAGGAAATGGATCTGAAATTCGAGGTCTTAACATTAAATGTTTCAAATATATATAAATACTATTATTAATACTATTTTGCTTGTAATAGGGAGATAAGATGTGCAGGCATTGGGACACAATGATTCACCTTCCTCTAATGGAAAAGTCGATGGGGGTATGGGAGAAGGTATGGGAGAGAGCAGATTGGAGGAAGCGATATCTTGTGGGACTGCTATTCTGGGAGGTTGGGTAGGGGAATAATGGGGGGAAAATGATTGTAACTCAAAATCTGGCGGAAATGAATGATGTAAAACAGAAGTTAATAAAGCATTTGTTTAAAAATAAATTTAATTCAATTTTTATATGTTTGAGAAATGAATTCTTTATTGGAGAAACTCATTGTGATTTTTTTTCACAGTAATGATTACCAACTGTGTATTTCCCTCCATCCTATTTCCCCCTGTTTATCCTACTGTCTTTCTCCTTTCACCCTGTTCATTCTCAAAAGTGTTTTGCTTCTGACTTTTACCTCCCCCAAGCTGCCCTCTCTTCTATGAGCCCCTCCCTCCTTCTCTTATCCTTTTCCTTTCCTATGTTCAATTTTGAAACCATACTGTGTATATCATTTTCTCTTTGAACTGATTCCAATGAGAGTAAGGTTCATGAGCCCCTCCCCCCCACCCCGCTCTCCCGTAACGGGTATGGGATTTAAAGATCTTCCATGCCCCATCCATTGGACTTGCTGACATACCAGGAAGGGGCGAGTCAAGAGAAAGCCAAAGAAAAGCTAGAGTTCTGGTGGGGACTGGCGGTGGCGGCAGCAGCAGCAGCAGCAGTAGCAGTAGTGGCCAAGGTAGAGGTGGAGGCACAAACCCCTTTTTGAGCCAGCCAGAGTTTCTGCTAAGGACACCTGTTGGGGACTGCCAGGGACCGGAACTGCACGGGGCTGGAGCTGTTGTGAGCATGCTCCCTGGATGCTGAGCAGTTGCTGTGAGTGGGGAGAGAAGGACCTTTGTCTGAGGTAGCCTGTTCTGTTTTGAAGGCTTGAGAATGTGTTTGTTTACTAGGTTAACTACATGTGCCAATTTCATAACTACTCTGATGGCTTTGACTTTCTGCTTTTGGGGCTCAGTTATTTGGTATTTTAATAAATGTTCTAGCTTTCATCCCCCATATAGAGAGCCTGGTATATTTTGTGATTAATAACCACATAAGCCTATTTATAATTGCCATAGGCATTGTGAATATTGCATTGTTAATACATCCCCCCATTTGCCCCTCCAATATAAAACCTTTTTTGAGCCTCTTTTATGTCAGGTGTTCTGATCTTCCTTTTCACCATAGTAACTTTCTATAGTCAGATTTTTTTTTTCTGTTGAATGCTCATTTTCCAGTCTATTTCTTGACTTTTGACTCCATGTTAAAGTCAGGTGTTGCTTTCCACACGTAAGGGACATGATACCAAGCTTCAAGTTTTTTGTGCAGCTGTTTTCAGAAGTAATTCTGGGGGTGGCTAGGTGGTACAGTGAGTAAGCGCGCCGGCCTCGGAGTTGGGATGACCCGAGATCAAATCCGGCCTCAGAAAATGAGCACCCACACATAAATAATGACTAGCCGTGTAACCTTGAGCAAGTTACTTAACCCCAATTGCTTTAAAAAAAAAAAAAGTAATTCTGGGGAGCTGTAAATTTTGGGCTTTCCCAAAGTGATATGATCTAGGAAGGGTGTAGTGACTACTCTCCTATACAGTGCACTAATTTGTGAGTTATCAGAAGCACTCTTTGCAACTCTGGAACTATAACTAGGTTCCCAGCTCCCCTCTAGTTGAAAGCTCTGCCATTCTAGTCCTCCACCTCACACTGGGATAAGAACCAGGACTTTGAACCAGATGTAAGTATAGACAATGCAACAGAATCTTGCCCCTGGTGCCAGGAAAGGGACACCTATAAATCTCCTTCTTGCCCACAGTCTAATCCTCTTACCATTATTTCCTGAGAGGTCTGAAAACCACTACTGCTGTCACTGAAGATCTGCTCCTGGTTTTCAAGGGCCCAGTATGTTCTAGCACAGCTTGTGCTGGACTGTGTTCCTATCTTACCCTGGTGTTAACAGACTTTTTTTTTTTTTTTTTTGGAGGGCAATTGGGGTTAAGTAACTTGCCCAAGGTTACACGGCTAGGTTTTTTTTTGTTTGTGTGTGTTAAGTAGCTGAGGCCGGAACTGAACTCAGGTCCTTCTGGCTCTGGGGCAGGCACTTTACTCACTTTACCACCTAGCCGCCCCAACAGACTTTTTTTTGCTGACATTCTAAGTAGTTGTGAGTTGGAATTTTTTTTTCACTCCATCTTTTTGTGGGTTCTGCCACTCTAGAATTTGTTTAGAGTCAATATTTAAAAGTATTTAGACAGGTTTAGGGGAGAGCTCCGGTGAGTCCCTGCTTTTATTCCACCATCTTGGCTCTGCCTCCCCCTGCAAGGTTTTTAAAGACTAAAATAAGCAAACCATTAGCTAATTTTATTTTTAAAAAGGAAAACCAAATTACAAAAATGAAGAAAGGGGAATTCATAATGCATGAAGAAGAAATAAAGGAATTAGTGAGAAACTATTATACTCAATTACATGACAATAGAACTAAAAACTTTAAAAGCAGATGAATATTTACAGAAATATATAACACCCAGATTAATAGAACAAAACTAGTGAATTCAACAGACTAATCCCAGCAAAAAGAATTGAACAAACTATAAATGAGTTACAAAAAAAAAAGCAAGAAGCAGATGAACTTACAATCAATTTTCATTAAGTATTCAAAGAAAAATTAACTACTATATTGTACAAATTGTCTGCAAATGTGGAAATAAAAAGAATATTAATAATCCCCTTCTATAAGGCAAATATGGCAGCGAGGTGGCACACTGGATAAAGTGTTGGATCTTGAGCTAGGAAGACTTGAGTTCAGATCAGCCTCTTACTAGCTGTATTACCCTGATTAAGTTGCTTAATCTTATTTGCCTCAGTTTTCTCATCTGTAAAATGAGCTGAAAAAGGAAATGGCACACCATTCCAGGACTTTTGTCAAGAAAATTCCAAATGCGGTCACAAAGAGTTGGACATGACTGAAAAAACTAAAAACAACAATGGGGCAAATATGGTTCTAGCAACCAAAACTGGAAAACATAAAGCAGAAAAAAAAATCACCTTTGTTAATGAATATTAATGCAAAATTCCTCAATAAACTTAACAAAGTGCTGTGACAATATACCTGTATAAGAACTGGCTATTGTACAGATTACAGTGGTTCAATTTATGCTAGTATACCAAGAATTCCAGGAATAAAGGATGGATTAATCTTACAGAAAACATAAGTGAAATAAATTATATTAATAATAAAACAATATATACCCCATGAGTCAATCAATCCATGGGGAAAAGACTTTGAAAAAATATATTCTTCAATTACGTTTAAAAAAACACTAAAAAGCATAATAAATGGAGTTCACTTTAATGCTATATGCAGTAGCTATCTAAAACAAAGAGCTAGCCTCATTAATATTTTAATTTCTCCACTTATTTATTCATTTGCTTATTTATTATCTTTCCCTCCCAAAGTACACATAACTGGACAATAAAAAAAAAAGAAAAGAAAAAAAGAAACTGATAATGAATCATTCATACTTCATAAAACTTATTCCCATATTAGCCATATTCAAACAACTATGTCTTGCTCTTCATTTTAAGCCCATCACCTCTAGGCATAGCCTTATGTATACTACAGAGACATTAGAAGGCTTTCCAGCAAAATCAAATGTCAAACAATGATTTCCATTGTTTTCACTATTATTTGCTAGGGTTCTAGAAATGCTGAGTATAGAAATAAAACAAACAAAAATAAATTATGATTAGGTATAAAAAATTAGAAAGCAAAAAAGTATCTCAACTATTTCAATTCAAAAAATTCCCCACCCTTATTTGTGTGTGTGTGTGTGTGTGTGTGTGTGTGTGTGTGTGTGTGTGTGTGTGTAAATAACTTCACTCAGGTAACAGAATATAAAATAAAATCCCGAAATTCATCTCTTTAAAGAAAAGCTGGCAGAAGGAAAAAAAGTAACAGAACTCATGTTTAAAATGACTAGAAAATAAATAAAACATCTGAATTAAGATTAATTTAACATCTAAGATTATTTTGACATTTTTTATGAGAATAAGAAGCATGGAAAATTATATCACTCATTTTAAAATGTTAATTTCAATCCACATAGGGTGTAAGGTGCTCATTTTGCTTTTCATTTAGTGGAAAGGAGATATTGCCAGAAAAATACTAACTCTTATATGATGAACCAAAGGATATTCCACAAAATAACAAATATAATGATTTATAATATTTTAACATTGTATATCAGAAAAGTAAATTAAGCTGGTCACAATTTATAAATTAATTTATAGTGTTTTTTTAGCAGTTATCAAAATTGATATGTTTAAAACAAAGTTGCATTTTAATTATTTTAAGTTATGCAAAAAGTAAGATGGGAAATGTATGATTAATAGCTTTTTAAAAGGTCATTTACAAAATTCTTTGGGCATTTTTTCACCTGTTATCTTTTGCTTAATTATGCTTCTGAGCTATTTTAAAATGTGATTTAGGGGCACAATGTGCAAGAGTTTCATTTTTGTAAGGTAAACAGAGAGGTTGTTCATAATAAATACATACATCTATGCAGTCCAGCTATTAAAAGATTGTACTGTAATCTTATATGATTGTATTTATTTATGGATTTTGATGAGTTAATATATGTTTTATATATTTTGATGAATGTTATAAAGACACAGAGGACTTATATGAATAAAATATAAAATATCCTTTACATTAGTAAGAGAATATAAATAAATGAGACAAATTTATTGCTCATGCTTGGGCTACACCAGGATAATAATGATGATGAAACTAAATATTAATGATAATAACTAAATTGATTTATAGGGTCAAACCAATATTTTAAATTTAGTGCCTAACCAATCAAGCTTTTAAAGAGATTCTTTAACCAACTAGATAAAATTACCAATTATTCATCTAGACCCTTTTGGCAGTCTGTACTTCTCAGAAAAATGTATTTTTTTTAAACTCATAATTGAAAGAAAGCCTTAACTCTACTTAGAAATTAATGAAAGTAAAGATGTATTTTTCCCGTCCATATTTATAAATTACTGAAATCTATCTGTGGACCTGAGTGAAGAACACTGATCTAGAGAAGCAAAAGTGTGAGAATCCCTCAAAAATAATGAAAAATTTAGGAATGAAAGATACGATCAGATATCCCACTATGCTCTAAAGTAGTAATCATCAAATCTATATTATTTTAGTAAAAAAATAGAAAAGCTGATCAATAAGAGAGACTAGATAAGTGATAAAAGCAATCAATGCTTGGTAAAAATAAATAGATAGATGATAGATAGAGGAATGAATGAATGAATAAATAAATAAATAAGATGAGCATGCCAGCTACTAGGTTAACAACTCCCCATTTAATAAACATTTCTAGGAAAACCAAAAGCAGACTGGCAGAAATTCAGTTTAGACAAACACTTTATACAATTTATCACAGTAAGCTTCAAATAAATGTGGAATATATATGTGAGAAGGAAAAGAAGGAAGAGAGGAGGAGGAGGAGAAGGAGGAGGAAGAAGAAGAAGAAGAAGAAGAAGAAGAAGAAGAAGAAGAAGAAGAAGAAGAAGAAGAAGAAGAAGAAGAAGAAGAAGAAGAAGAAGAAGAAGAAGAAGAAGAAGAAGAAGAAGAAGAAGAAGAAGAAGAAGAAGAAGAAGAAGAAGAAGAAGAAGAAGAAGAAGAAGAAGAAGAAGAAGAAGGTGATGAGGATGAGGGTGAGGTTGAGACTAAGGATGATAAGAGGTACTTTTTAAAACTCTGAGGAGGGGAAGAACTTCTAACTAAACATGAATTGAAGTGACAAAAAAAGCAATTTCAAGTGTAAAAAGTTGAAAAACTTACACAAGCAAAATCAATGTAGCTATAATAAGGAAAATAGTAGTCAACTGGGGTAGGAAAGGATAAATTTCCAATATCCAAGATTTGTAGAATATTGTTACATAGATATATGGATATAGGTTGGTATTTAAAGAGCTCTTCTCCAATTGATAATTAAAAAAAAAAGATATGAACAAAGTTTTCAAAACGAGAACTATCACTTATCATATAAGAGAAAATGCTTAATTACTAATAACAAAAGAAGTGATTTTTTTAAAGTCTGGGTGTTAGCTCAAATCTATCAATTTAAGAAAATTGAAAAAAAAAGAAGTTAAAATTTAAGGAGGCCTTGGGAAGAGTGCAGAATAATGGTTCTGTCACCAGATTCATCAGCTGAGTCATCTGAACTAGAAAACAGTGTAGAATCAGACTAAAAATCACTAATATGAATTCATGTTTTTACCCAATAATATCAATATTAAAAACATATGAGAGTTAAAGCTGCCATAAAAGAAAGGTGCCATATGTATAACAAAGCATGCATAGTGACATTCTGAAGTAGAAATGACTGAAAGGAAGGTGGATGTGTATAGTCTGGGAAACAGTCCAACCTTCTTCTCCTCAACATACTCAGTCCATTGATACTGACCTCCTGACTGTTCTTTTCACATGACATTCCATCTTTCTAACCTGACCATTATCCCTGGCTGCCCCCCATGTCTGGAACACTTTCCTGCCTCTTCTCTACCTTCTAGCTTCCTATAAGTTTCAGTTAGTCCCACCTTCTGCTAGAACCCATTCTTAATCTTTTATCTCAGCACCTAACCTGGGATACTGCCCCCAATTTAACATATTTTATCTGTACATAGTTGTCTGCCTATTGCCCACTCATTAGACTCTGAGTTCCTCCAGAACAAAGATTATCTTTTCCCTTTCTTTGCATCCCCAACATTTAGCACACAGCACGATACATAGGTTCTTAATAAATGCTTGTTGACTGACCAATTATATGAACATAATTGAATATTATTGTGCTCTAAGAAATGGTAAATTAAAAAATAAAGAAGCTTGGGAAATTTTGTGAATGAATGAAAAACAAATAAGTAGGACTAAGAGAACAATTTCCAGGATGATTATAATAATATAAAGAAAAATAACATACTAGAAAACTGATCCATGCAGTGACAAATTTTGACTTCTTTTTTGAATTAGATTGGTTTATTTATAATTGTCAACATTCACTTTTATAAGATTTTGAGTCCTACTTTTTTTTCTTTCCATCCCTACCCCAAGACAGCACGCAATAGACTATACATGTATCATTATATTAAACAAATGATGATGATAATGGTGGTGGTGATGGTGAGTAGCGATGATGATGATTATGGTGATGCAGTAATAACAACAGCAACATACATTCCTTAGAACAATAGAGCTAAAAAAGGCAAGATTTCCAGCTGCAAGATTCCTCCCTCGCCATCCCATTTTATTTTATGTCTATTTTATCTTGTAATTTTATTTTTTTATGTTTTCTGGTCACGTCATAATCATTGCCATCATTTTTGTTGTTTGTAGTTTCATTAGTGTTAGGGTCTTCCTGGAAGATGCATAACTTTTCTACAACTTATCCTCTTAGAGTGTCCTGGGACATTGGAAGGTTGGAGGATCTACCCACACAGATAGTATGTGTCATGGGGGAGACTTGATCCTAAGTCTTCCAGATTCTTTGAGCAGCTCATTGATGCTCCCCATTGATATTATTTACTACTATTATCGAGAGGCACTTACCTATAATGGTTAGAGACCAGACTTCTAAGTCAGGAAGACAGGAGATCAATTCCCACCTTTACCCACTTGCTGCTAGAATGTTAAGCAAGTTATTTAACATCTCAGTATTCAAGGTAATAGTCTTAAAATAAATTGAAAAATAGGTGCTGATCTCTATTAGTAGCAGGAGTTTCCCTATTGGAAGTTTCCTACCCTAATGAAATCATAGGTGCAGACCAAAATCAAACTAAGGAACAAAAATATGGGGAGGAGGCTTCTAAGCAAGCAGTGGGTGGTTTTATTGCCCTCTGGATGATGGGTCAGGAAAGCCTTGTTCCCATACAAAAGGCACAAAAGGATTTCAATTGAGTAAAAACACAAAATCTCTAAGTGCTCCAAATTCTGAGTTAATACCTAGGGCACCCTTGCTGTAACACCAAAAGAATCAGATGGGGGTGGCTATGAAAAACCTAGGTGCTGGAGGAATTATATCCCCCTTCTGCCTTTTCTTCCCCCTCCCACCTTCTATCCCAACCCCTGGGGGCAATTTGTCTTGAAATAATGAAACCCACCCACAGAGTCTGATTCTACATTTCCTTAGGGCACCTCTGTACTTGCAAACAGAATGCTTTAAATAGAGAGACACACAAGGCCACCTGATTAGGACAAAGATATGCTCTAAATTTGGGTGGGGAGAAGTGAGCCTGAGACTGAAATAGACAGAAACTCCCTGCATTTCTGTCCCTACCTCCCTGCCTTCCATATTTGGGGAGCTGACAGGGCTCACAGCATTAAGATTCCTCTCAGCATTTCCAGAAGGAATTATTGAACAAAGCTCTGGGTTTATTTTTAACCTGCTGTTAACATAGAGTTTGCACGTCACTTTTAGCAGCACACTTATGTTCCTCAATTTGGGGCCAGTTCCCACTTCAGGTGCTGATGAATTTGGGATGCTACTTATGGGGAGATGCCAACCAGAGGCCTGGGAAGAAGGATGTTTACAAAGAGGCAAGTGAACTCTGTGGGTTCTTGCTGAACTCATCTGTGACTTGTCAGTGTTAGTATGTGGAAAAGCAATGTGGGAGAAGACAGTGTGGTCTCACAGGGTACAGAGAGGAGCAGAAGAATCCAGAACAGGAGCAGAGTGCAGAGAAGAGACCTTCCCCTTGCAGACAGATGATCAGAGTTTGAACCACTGTCCCTAGGCCTTATGCAGTTTCTTCATCTCTATAATGAGACTATTGAATTTTGGTCTTCTTCTCTTCTGGGCTTCTGATTCCTCCTCTAATGTGGAGAACTGACCAATTAGGGTCCAACATGTCTGAGCAGGATGAGATAATCCCCCGTTTCTCTGGGTCTCAGTGTTCTAATTCAGGGAAAGGAAATAGATTTGATGAAAATACAGCTATTATAAACCCTTGGAGTCATCTGATAACATGAGATCTTTGTGAGGAATGGTAAATGAGGGGCAAGAGGAGAGGTTGGGGCAAGGAACCACAGAAGCAATGATGGGCACAGAGGCATAAGAAACTTGTGGACTCAGGTAACTTTCATAAAATACATCAACTCAGTGCTTTGCAGTTTCCAAAGCAATATCATGTATAATCTTACTCTATTCTTACAAAAGTTCTGATGTCTAAAGGGGGAAATTTTGACTGCAAAGAGTGAAAGTACTTGTATAAGGTCACACAGTTACACTGGGACAGAGCAAGGATTCCTCCCCAGATCTTCTGACTCTTTGTTCAGAGTTCCTTCTCCTAATTTATACTCAATTGAGTAACAAAACAAAGAATTCTCATTTCCTTAACATTTACCAAGTAATTTCTTCACACCATTCTATGAAGCTGTTTGGGTAAATAATATGCTTCTTGCCCCCTCCCTCCACTTTTCAGAAGAGGAAGCTCTGAGAAGGAAGTGACTTACTCATGGTCACTGAGCTAGTAAGTCATCCAAGGCAGTGTTATTCCTCATCGCCATCCTGTCAATTAAAGAGATGAGTCCTCAGAGTCTGGGATCCTGTGTGAATCCAGAGGCTCTTGGCACTGGATATGTCTCATCCTGTCAACTAGGAAGTAGCTCCCACTTTAAGGACTTGGCAGTGCTTTCCATTTGCAGAGCCTTTGTCAATAGCCTGACTCCCCAGCAGAGCCCCAGGAAAGGAAACTAGCTGTGCCATGCTCAGGACACTTAGGATGCGGGTACGTATTTCACCAAAGCAAGAAAAGTATATTGCCCCATTTGAGGGCTAAAACTGAGCCTTTTCTTTGAGTAATGAGAAACATAAGGTTAATGTCAGAGATGCCTCAAACTACAAACACCCAGAGTACGGAGAGGTCAAGATCTCTCAATTCCTATTCCATGAGTGTAAGATAGATTGAAGCAATCTAACCATTATGAATTTTACATTTGCTGGATGCCTTCTTCCTACTACTCTCTGGCATCCAAATCAAATCCTGAGGTTCCATACACCGAGGAACACAGTTTTGTAGGAGTCAGAGAGAGAGAGGAAGGCCCAGAAAAGTCAATCGGTCAATACAAGGTCAGGGATGAAACAATGAAATAAGAAACCAAGGCAGTGCTGGGTTTTCATCAGGTTGGTTTGTTATCATATCTGCTGACTGAACTTGATTTCCCCAGAATCTCTTAGGAATCATCTCAGTAGTGGTGGAATGGGGCACACACAATCTAGGAAGTTTCCTATGTCCTAGTTTGAATCTTGATCATTGGTGAAACAAAGAAACCCAAAAAAGTGTAATATTTGCAATCTTTCTTTGTAAAGCCAGAGCTACAATAACTAAGGTAGGATGAGCTGAGCTCTGATTCAGGGTGACAAATTTAGAGGGCACTCTATTAGCATTTCCAGGCCTTCAGCAGTTTAGAACTAACGCCTAATCAGGAAGCTAATTAATTAAAATAGGAAGTTTCTAAATGGCACCCTGTCTTGCCTACTTACTAGAAAACCCCATCTGTCCTCCCCAGGAGCAACTTCAAACTAAGGTTCCAGGATGTTGTTTCTTCTTTCCTCCCTCCATTGAGGGTACCTTTAATGCCACCTGCCCCATGACTGATTTGGGACACTTTCCTGAAGTGTCAGAATTCCTAACCACAACTAGATTGGAAAGGCTGCTTTTATGATGGTAAACACCAGGATTTGAAGTGTGGTATAGGAGGGTAAATGAGTGTAAGATTGAAAATCAGCAACCCTTGACCCATGTCCTAATAGCAACATGACTAAGGACAAGTCTCTTGAACCTCTGGGCCTCAATTTCCTCACCTGAAAAATGGAGATAATCTAAGTGCTATTTTTAGTGATTTCAGTCTCATTTGACTCTTCATGATGCCATTTGAGGTTTTCTTGGCAAAGATAAAGGAGTGGTTTGCCATTTCCTTCTCCAGATCTTACAGATGACACTAAGGTAAATAGGGTAAAGTGACTTGCCCAGGGTCACAAAGAAAAAAGTATTTGAGTTCAGATTTGAACTCAGGAAGAGGAAAGGGTCTTCCTGACTCTAGGCCACACTGTGTTGCCTACTTCAAAGGCCACTAGCTGCAAGAAAAGCTCTTTGTAATATGAAACATAAATTTTAAGAATTCTGAGATAGTAGATGGAACACCATTAGAATCAGGAATATTTAGGTTCAAACCCTACTTCAGACATTTATAGTCTGCATCATCTTAGAAAAGGCTGTTAACCCTTCTGTGCCTCAATTCCTTCACATCCAGAATAAGAAAATGGGACTCCGTTATCTTGAAAATCTCTTCCAGTTGTACACATAAAATCTTATGATCTTCTGACTTACATGTGGTTTTTAGCATGGTGGAAAGGATAGAAACTGACCTTATAGCTGGGAGGCCGGGATCCAAGTGTCACCTCTGACCTCTACTGATTATTTCACCCTTCACAAATCACTCACCCTCTCAATTCAATTCAATAAATATTTATGAAATGCTGGCTACATGCCGGCCCTGTGTTAAGTGCTGGGCTCTCATTGCTCTAGGCAACCCGTTAAAGTTGCAGAAAAGGTGCTGACCTGCATTGGTAAAAAGAATTTTCTTATCTGACAGTTCACTATATCAATGAAGTCACGTGTCCAGTTCTTCTCCTTCTGCCCTTAGCCTCATGATGTGACAGGTTTACAGGTTCTCCTCCCACTAATTCTTTAAAAGTAAAAAATTTCCATTACCACACATTTCAGAATTTGATTTATTCCAAGACACATGCAAGTAGTAGCAGACTGAAGATCATTTTGGGAACCCTTCTGTCTGTGATCAAGGAATCTAGAAAACACACGAATAGAATCCAGAAAAAGCATATGTGCAGAGTCTAGAAAAAAAACACAGGCATGTTAGAATGAGTAAAGAGTGGAGGAAATGGGGATAGCCATAGAAAGATATTTTGTGTGAAAGATATTTGGGGTTTTTAGTAGACCCCAACTCAAAATAAGTCAATGGTGACATGTTACTTGTTGATGATTTGTCAGTCTAAATTTTGACATGATCTTAATCTTTGTGTTAGTGGAAGCAGAGTCAAGAATAAAGAAAGTGATAAATCCATTAAATTTGTCCCTGGTTGAACCACATCCTGGAGCCTTGTGTTCAGTTCTTGGTGCCACCTGTTAAAAATGATGTTGACAAACAACTGTGGACCCTAAGAAAAATGACTGGGATGGGGATGGGACAAAAATCCTATCATAGTAGGATAATATAAGGAATTAGGGATGGTTAGACTAGAGAAGAATTTTGGAGAGAGGCGAGACATGAAGATTGGTTTCAACTATCCACAGTGCTGTTGTGTGGGAGAGAGTTTGCTAGACCCCAGAGGGAGCCATCAGGAATATGGATGGAGGTGTTCATGAGACTGCTTTGGGTTCAAAGTAGGAGGAAAAATAATAAGACCTAAAAGTCAAATCAGCTCCTTCACAGAAAAGTAAGTGTCCTCTAACTAGAGGTACTCAAGAATGGGCTGGATTCTCTAGTTTGGTTTTTGTTTATTCCTGGCTACGTCTTCAACTCTAAAATACTCCAAACCATAATTTCTAACTTTTACTCTTTTCTGTAAAATCATGAGTGTAAAACTAGTAGATTTCTTGGAAACTGTCTAATAGGGAGGTACTA